>PVKS010000235.1:0-226793 GCA_004027875.1 Aplodontia rufa | reverse complement strand
CTGGCTACAAGATCAACTCCACCAAATCACTAGCATTTCTTTACTCCAGCAACAAATCCGCAGAAGAGGAAATCTCTCCTATTCACCATAACTTCCAAAAAAATGAAATACTTGGGCATCAACCTTACAAAGGATGTTAAGGACCTCTTCAAAGAAAACTATCAAACACTAAAAAAAAAAAAAAAATTACAGAAGACCTGAGTAGATGGAAAAACATTCCATGCTCATGGTTAGGCAGAATCAATATAATAAAGATGGCCATTCTACCCAAAGCCCTATACAGATTCAATGCAATCCCCATCAAGATACCTATGGCATTCTTCAGAGATGTAGAAAAAGCAATTCTCAAGTTCATATGGAATAACAGGAGACCCAGAGGAGCCAAAACATTACTCTATAGAAAGGAAGAAATAGGGGGTATCTCAATCCCTGACCTGAAATTATATTACAGAGCTGTAGTAGCAAAAACAGCATGGAATTGGTACCAAAACAGAACTGAAGACCAGTGGAATCGAATAGAAGATCCTGAGACAAACCCCCATATCCTTAACTATTTGATAATTGATAAAGGGGGCAAAAGTATAGTGTGGAAGAAAGATAGCTTTTCAACAAATGTTGAACAACCTGGACAGCCATATTTAGACATCTGAAGCTGGATCCTTATCTTTTACCCTGCACAAAAAATTAAATCAAAATGGATCAAAGATCTGGATATTAAGCCTACAACTTTAAACTTACTAGAAAAAGAAGTAGGGTCAACACTACAGCATATAGGAGTTGGCAGCTACTTCCTTAACAAAACTCCTATGGCTCATGCTGTAAAATCAAGAATAAATGAATGGGATGCAATTAAACTAAAAAGTTTCTGCACAGCTAAAGATCTAGTCAAGAGCATCATGAAAGAACCTACAGAATGGGAGAAAACCTTTGCCTGCTACACCTCGGACAGAGGGCTAATGTCCAGAATATATAGGGAACTAAAGAAACTAAAGTCCAAACCCATAAATAATCCAATCAATAAATGGGCTGAAGATCTCAAAAGGAACTTCTCTCCAGTGGAAGTCCAGGAAGCCCATAAATATATGAGAAAATGCTCTACATCATTAGCTATAAGGGAAATGCAAATCAAAACTCCAATGAGATACCACTCACTCCTGTTAGAGTGGCAAAAATGAAGAATACAAACAATGACAGATGCTGGAGGGGCTGTGGGAAAAGAGGAACACTGTCACACTGCTGGTGGGACTGCAAACTGGTTCAGCCACTCTGGAAAGCAGTGTGGAGAATCCTCAAAAAATTAAGGATGGAACCACCTTATGACCCAGCTATCCCACTCCTGGGGATTTTCCCAAAAGAATTAGAATCAGCATCTTATAGTGATGTGGCTTCCTCAATGTTTATAGCAGCTCAATTTACTATAGCTAGACTATGGAACCAACCCAGATGCCCCTCACTCAACGAGTGGATACAAAAAGTTTGGTACATATATACAATGGAATACTACTCAGCCATTAGAGAAGACGATATTATGGCTTTTGATATCAAATGAATGGAGATGGAAAGAATTATGCTTATTGAAGTATCCCAATCCCAGAGACTTAAAGGTCGAACGGTTTCTCTCATCTGTGGATGCTAGAATACATGGGGAAGCTGTAGGGTAGACGGCTAACCTAACAATACTTCAAATTGAATGACTCTCAGAGGAATGGGGGGATGGCTCCCTAGGATACTTGGAGGCGTAGGGAGGGGGATGGGGAGGGTGGAGGGTGGATGAAGAATTCACAGGAGACTGGAGAGTGGGAATATGGGGAACCATCCCAGAAGCTGATGTCATTCCTCCATGAGATACCCATTTAACGCATGAGTTCTTCTGGGGAAACTGCAACGGGTGAAAGCCAAGGTGGTCATCCATGTTTTGGCATTACCCCTGGATAACAAAGTATATATACATTTATTACTGTTGGTTTGATAATGTTTCCCCCTCAATTTTATCTCTATATACTTGTAATAAAAAATATATATATTTCTTCAGAATTCCACTCTAAATTTCTCTTTTTTAATTAAGAAACCCCACCTTTCCCAAACATGACTTTAAATGATTCTATTTTAGAATGATTCTATTTCAGAATACTTCAATGAAAAATGAAATACAATGTAGCTTCATAAGATAGAATAAGCTTTCAGACTGAAATAATAATCAGTATGAGCACAGGTAGGATGCTCAGAAGGATTCAGAAAAATAATCTACTTCTATAACTGAGATTCATATAGAAACCTAGGTGATTCTATTTCCCTCTGGGCAGGAGCACACTGAAGGAAGGTAACCACTATAAACAAAGAATGGAGTATTCTGTAGTTGAAACAAAAGATTATAGAGGTGTGTGACTTTTAACAACAGTTAATGGGTACTACAAATGCCATAGACAACTTTATAGAGGGTCCCTCTTTAGGAAAACAACATATTCCCAAGCAATTAAAATCTAGATTATTGAAATAATTGAAAGGACAAGTTGAATTCTCATTAAAATAAAAGTTGTGGGCTGGAGTGGTGGCTGGGCAGTTAAGGCTCTTGCCTGGCAAGCATGAGTATGCAGGTTTGAACCCCAGCACCATGTACACAGTAAAGTGTCAGAGCAGCGAGGACCACATGAAAAACTAAATAAAATTGACTCTGTCTTTCTCTCTCTCACTGTCCTCTGTCTTTAAAAACAATAAAATAAAAATACAATGAAAGTTCTGATGCATGTTAGGAGTTACGCAACTATCTGCCTCCATCCTTTTTCTAAAAAGACATCTTTCACTCACGGGCCAAGATTTGTCCATATACTGAGACCAATTTCCATGATTGACTGTTTTAATTTTTATAGTCCCTGACTTTCAAAACTTTGCCAGCTGTCATATTTCTCTTCTGTTTCTGAGGCACAGAACTATTTGTCTAAAGGTATTTCCAGAATCTAACTCTTGATTTCTTAGAATCCTTGCCTAGATCTTTGATTTTTGATTTCTTACTTCCAAAGCTTCTATATCTGGTTTGGATCCATAGGAGTTTCCTGGCTCTGCCTTTCTAGAATCCTGATTTATTGTCTGATTCCCACTATTCATCCTCACTGTGTGTTCCCATGTCTCTGTGAACCCTGATCTCAAACTCCCACCTATATCAAGGCCAACACTTTTGCCCAAGAACTAACCTTTTTATACACTTTTCCTTCAAGGTTTTTACATTACCTTTAATCAGTTTGAGATATTAGCACTGATGCCTTATTATAACCTGACCCTGATATGATGAAACTACAGTTAGTTTAACACTACAGTAAGCTGGTACCAATTCATTAAGTACCCCTTTGGGTACCTCATGTGTGCAAGCGTGTACAATTGTCCCTAAAATCTAGTAGTATGTATGTCATGTTTACTATCTTATAGACAGAAAACAAGAAGTCTAAAAGTATACCAATTGCCCCCAGTCTCCCTATTAATAAAATGTAGAAGGTGGCAAATCCATGTATGTCTGTCTATTAAATCATTTTCCATGAGAGACTGTTACATGGGTGACCCTTAATAATGGTATTGCTACCCTTATATAGTCTCAGTAGAGAACAGAATGAAAATAAAGGCCTGAGAAGTGTTTGCACATTGGGCTGGCCTCCCTGGAGTAAGCCACATGGAAAGCTGGCCTGGCTAAAATCGTCATGCTACAAGAAACCCTGAGCTGACTGCATGTGGAGGCCATGTGGAAGAGCTCAGAGGTTCTAAGTATAGGAGTGAAGGTTTTGTATCTTCATCCCTTACAACTACTAAACAAATGCAGTTAAGTAATTTAAACAATCAACCACATTGACTAAGTAAGCAGAAAACTTATCCAGGTAAGTCCTGCCAATGAGAAACAAGAATTTGTTTTAAATCACAAACTGCCACTCAGGATTTATTTCCTTAGAAAATAAAATTGCATATCATTCTCAGCTCCTTCAGATGGCCAAATGGTCTGAGTAAGAAATGGCCTCCAATCAAATCCAGAGTACTGCTAGTAAAGTATGGCTTCAGGGTAAATATAAAATCAAGGATGTGGTAGCAACTACCTCTTAAAACCTTTTAAGATCCATTCAGCTAGAACACGAGGGCTTCTAAAAATCTTAAAGATGCTACTTCATAGCATCATGACTACAGCCTAAAATAGGAAAGTTTTTGTCTTAAAAAGATTTGGGGAATCACTTTTGTCTAATGAAATGGATTATAATCAGATACATGGGAGAACACAAAGATTTTAAAAGAGATGTATCATCTTGAATTAAAAGGGAGACAAACACAAAGGAAATCATAGAAAATACAAAAAATAATATAATCCCATGTATCCTATCAGATTATAATAGAATGAGGCTAGAAATAAACATCAAGAAAAATAACAGAAACCACGTAAATATATGTAGACTGAATAAGTCTCAAGTGCAGAATGGATCAAAGAAGAAATGAGATCAGAAATCAACAAACTCTTAGAAAAGAATGAGAACAAAAACACAACATATCAAAATCTCTGGGACAATATGAAAGTATTCCTAAGAGGAAAATTTATAATACTGAGTACCAACATTTAAATACTAGAGTGGGGCTGGAAAGGGAGCTCAGTGGTTATGGCACTTGCTTGGCATGCACAAGGACATGGGTTCAAACCCCACCACCACATACACAATGAAGTGTTGGGAGCAATGAAAACCACATGAAAAACTAAATAAAATTTATTCTCTCTTTCTCTTCCTCTCTTTCCCTGTACCTTTCTCTTTAAAAAATAAACATAAAAAAACTAGAGGGATCCCAAATAAATAAGGTTATGTTCCACCTCAAGTCCTTAGAAAAAGAACAAACTAAGCCCCAAACCAGTAGAAGACAAGAAATAATCAAGATCAGAGCTGAAATCAATGAAACTAAGAATAAAAAACAATGCAAAGAATTAAAGAGTTGGTTCTTTGAAAAGATAAACAAAATTGACAAACCATTAGCCAAACTAATGAAAAGAAAGAATGGGAATAAGCAAATTAGTAAAATCAGAGATGAAAAAGGAGATATCACCATAGATGCCTTTAAAATCCAGAGGATTATCAGAACCTATTTTGAAAATTTATTATCGTATACACTGGAAAATCTGGAAGACATGGAAAATTTCTAGACACACATAACCTGCCCAAATTGAATCAGGAAGACAAATGTATGCTAAACAGACCAATATCAAGTAATGAAATTGAAATAGCAATTAAAAGATTCAAAAAAATAAAAGCCAAGGACCTGATAGATTCTTAGCTGAATTCTACCAGACCTTTACAGAAGAACTAACACCACTATTTCTTCAGTTATTTCACAAAATAAAAAGGGAGGGAACACTCCTAAATACTTTTTATAAGGCAAGCATAACCCTGATAACAAAACCAGACAAAGATGCCTCAAGGAAAGAAAACCGTAGTCCAATATCCCTGATAAACACAGGTGCAATAATCCTTAATAAAATATCAGCAAACTGCTTTCAAAAGCACACCAAAAAGACCATATACTATGATCAAGTGGGTTTCTTTCCAGGGGAGTAAGGTTGATTCAACATATGCAAATCAATAAATGTGATCCATCACATAAACAGAATTAAGGACAAAATCCCATGATCATCTCAATAGATGCAGAAAGGGTCTTTGATAAAATCCAACACACATTCATGTCAAAAACACTGGAGAAGCGAGGGATCAAAGGAATTTTCCTCAACATGGTAAAGAGCATTTATGACAAAACCAAAGCCAACATAATACTAAATGGAGTAAAACTTAAAGCATTTCCACTAAATTCAGAAACAAGACAAGGCTTTCCCTTCTTACAACTCCTATTCAATATAGTCCTCAAAACATTATCCAGAGAAATTGGGAAGAAAAAGAAATCAAAGGGATACAAATAGGAAAAGAACAAATCAAATTATCTGTTTGATACTGATATGATCCTTTATCTAGAAGACCCCAAAAATCTCCACAGAATGATTCCTAGAGCTTATAAATGAATTTAGTAAAACAGCAGGACACAAGATAAACACCCATAAATTAATAGCTTTTCTATATTCCAATACTGATTAAGCCAAGGAAGAAATCAGGAAAACCATCCTATTCACAGTAACCTCAAAAAATAAAATAAAGCACTAACCAAAGAGATAAAATATCTCTACAATGAAAACTATAGAATACTAAAGAAATAAATTGAAGACCTTAGAAGATAGAAAGACATAGGCAGAATTTATATTATCAAAATGGCAATTCTATCAAAGTGCTATAAAGACTCAATGCAGTCCCCATCAAAATATGAATGACATTCTTCACAGAACTAGAAAAGAATTCTTAGATTCATTTGGAAGAATAAGAGAGCCAGAATAGCCAAAACAATACTAAGCAAGAAAAATGAAGCTGGAGACATCACAATATCTGATCTGAAATTATACTACATTCATAGTAACAAAAACAGCATGGTTTGGTATTGGTATCAAAATAGACATGAAGACCAATGGAATAGAATTGAAGACACAGAGAAAATATATCTTTAAAAAAAGACATCCTTTTCAACAAATGATGCTGGGAAAACTGGATATATATATATATATATAGATAGATAGATAGATAGATATAGATATAGATATATAGATAGATATAGATATAGAAAAGAAACCTGCACAAAACTCAAATCTAAATGGGTAAAAGGCTTCAGAATTAGACCAGAAACCTTACAGGTGTGAGAAGAAAACACAGGGTCAACACTCTACCATATAGGAGCTGGCGTGTACTTCCTTAACAAGACCCCCAAAGTGCAAGAAATAAAACCAAGAATCAAAAAGTAAGACACCATGAAACTAAAAAGCTTCTGCAAAGCTAAAGAAATGATAAAGACTATGAAATAGGAGGAAATCTTGGCCAGTTACCCCTCTGATAGGGGACTAATATCCAGAATATACAAAAAATTCAAAAACTTAACACCAAAAAAAATCAATAAATAGTCAAACAAACTAAACAGAAACTTCTCAATAGTAGAAACACAAAAGTCCTATAATTATATGAAAAAATGTTTAACATCTCAGCAATCATGGAAATGCAAATCAAAGCTATATTAAAATTCCATCTCATGCCAGTCAGAATGGCAAAGATCAAGAATACAAACAACAATAAATGCTAGTAAGGTTGTGGGGACAAAGGAACTTTTGTACATTGTTGGTGGGACTTTGGACTAGTGCCACTACTCTGGAAATCACTATGAAGAATCCTCAAAAGCTTAGGGATGTAACCACCATATAACCCATCTATCCCACTCCTGGCTATTTCCCCAAAAGATCTAAAATTGGCATAATACAGTGACATAGTCACATCAATATTTATAGCAGCACAATTCACAATAGCTAAATTATAGAATCAGCCCAGTTATCCACTGTTATTGAATGGATTAAAAAATTATGGTGTACACGCGCGCGCGCGCACACACACACACATGAGTTCTACTCAGCTATTAAAAAAAGAACAAAATGACGGCATTTGCTGGTAAATGGGTGGAAATGGAGAATATCACTAGAAGTGAAATTAGCCGAACTCAGAAACTCAAAGGCTAATACTGTCTCTCCTATATGGAGGCTGGAGTAAAATAAAGGAAAGGAGGAGGGAAGGATAATATTACATATAGAACCATTCAAATACAAATTAATAGATGAGCTAAAGGAAGTCTAGTAGAATAGAGGACAGAGACTGGAGAGGGAAGCATGAAAGGGAGGGAAAAGGGGAAGGGAAGAAGGGGGAAAGTGCAGGGAATTTTGCACCTCTAAGATACTAAATAGTTTCCATGCAATCAATAAAAACTGGAAAAGTAAAAAAAAAATATAATCAAAGGGAGATCAGCAGAATAAAGTGTTATTGGAGGTGGGAAGTGGCAGGATGAAATGAGGACTCCTAATCTCCAAATTTTACTGGTATAAAAAAGGCTGAGAAAGCTATTCAGTTTGCACACTTGGAAAAGGAAGCACGACTTGAAGAACAGAGCCAAGAGGCACTGAAAACAATTGAATATAAAACTATATCCATGGCTGGAACGGTGGCTCCGTGGTCAGGGTGCTTGCCTTGCACTGCAAGGACACGGGTTCGAAGGCCAGCACCATGTGCACAACGAAAGCCAAATGAAAAACTAAATAAAAAATTGATATGCCCCCAATCACTGTCCTTCTCTCTCTTAAAAAAAAAAAAAAAAGCATGTCCAGTGAATTTGATCCATTTTAAGAAACATTCCTTGTTCCTACATTTGAGGGAATTGGTGTCATTCCCAGCTGTCTCTCCAAGTTGTTGTGAAATAGTAATTGCTACATGCCTTGCATTACCCACCTTCCAAACGACTAAGTATTATTAAGGATACATTTACCCCCATCTCATCAATATATATTGGTGGGTGCACAAAATAAATTATTTTAATTACAGATCTCTGGATCAACGGAAACTATATATGAGTAATCCTAACTTCAGATGTAGCTGAGTTAGGTGCTGAGATCCTTGACCTTGAGCATGAGACTAGTGCTCACATGATGACACTTAAGGGAGGAGGACATGAATTGCTGTGGTCAGAAGGCAGATTGTATGTAATAGTTCTTCCTCTCAAGCCTTGCCACAGATGTTGCTCTTTGTACCATGAAGTAGATTATTTTTCTTCCCCTTGGTTATGAAGTAGACAGCTACTTGCTTCAACCAAGAGAATATACCAGTGATGATATCCTGGGAGTTCCGAGCCCAGGTATGAAAGATACTACTTCCTCTCTCTGGGAAGTCAGTTGCACGCTGTAAGACACTTTGGCTAAAGTACTGAAAAAGGAAAAACCACATCAGAGTCTGATGGGTCATTTTATGATTCAATTTTTGTAGATCATAACACCAAGATATTTAGTCAAACACATTTGGATGTTGCTATAAAGGTATTTTTAGATGATATTAACATTTAATTGGTAGGCTTGGGTAAAGATGACCCTCTATAACGCAAGAGGGCTTCATCAAACAGTTGAAGGCCTTGAGCAAAAACACTGACAGTCCCCGAGGAAGGGAAAATTCTGCTTCGGCTTCAGACAAGTTGCAACATCCACTCTCCCCCTGCCTGCTGGTCCATGCTGCAGACCTCACACTTGTCAGCTTCCAGAATCAATCAATCAACCAATCAATCTCCACACACGCACGTACCCAGCATCATACTGATTCTATCTCTCTGTAGAACACTGACAAGAAAAGAGAAGGGAAGAGAGAGAGAGAGAGAGAGAGAGAGGGAGAGCGAGCGAGCAATACACCAACCACATATAGTATCCCTGAGACATCACATATAAGTGACATCTTCCTGGACTGTCCAGCAGCTGAATGCAACAAAATTGATATCACGCAGAAAAGAATCCCCCAGCCAATTCCTCATCTGGACCAACAGATTGTGAGGAAAAAATAAATCATTTTATTTTTTAAGTCACTAATTTTGTGACTTATGACATAGCACTAAGTAAGTGAAACTTCATTTCTTCAATCATTCTGATTCCCATCCTAGGCATGAATTTAGTCTTTCTCCAAGGTTTAGCCCTGAGTGCAGCCTAAGGTCAGCTTGCAACTGGGAATTGTCTAACCTCGCATTGGTGAAGCCCCAGCTGCATTCAGATCAATTATTTGGGATCATGCTCACTCTTGTGTATGGAGCATTCATGATTATTTTAAATAGATAAACCACTTATTTGGTTGTTTTATAGCTTCAGCTTTCACTTAAGGGCCTATTTAAAGGGGGGCAAAATACAGACAGAAATACAAGGAAAAGAAAGTTCAGCCCTGCTACACAGAATCCTATAGGCCCCAAGAGGCTCTAAATCACTATAAATTCATAAATGGAGCCATTGGAATGAAAAATGGCTGCTGCAGGTGTCACTGAGTCTCTCGATGACATGCAAGAATAATTGGACACAGTCCTCCACCCCAAAAGAACATTGCTCGTGAATGGGCGCAGCAACAGGAGCCCTTGAGAACCTAAGAGTAATGAGGTCAACTAAATCCTGTCTATCACTGTTCAAGGAAAATGTCACGCTGCAGCTACCTTGAGACCAGGCTCAGGGCACAGAAAAGTGCTAGAACATGTGGCCATCCACAGAAGTGGATGCAGAGCATCTTGCAAAGCTGCTCAGAATAAGAATCTGCTATAATTTTTAGCATGTGATACATCTGTCTATGCAGAAAAATGACACCTTTGAGGGTATTTTGCTTATGTAAAGAGTGCAAGTTTAATGTCCTCATTAGCATGCTGATGAAAGGTAAAGTCAAACTTTGAGACAATTTTCTAGAGCTATATTATAGGTGAAAAAGAACTAAATAGACTGAGCATATTTGATGTTAACTTTTCTATAGTCTAAGTGTTTAGTTTAGTTATCTATAATCAGGATATAATAGCTTGATAAGTAATTTTGGTAACTTCATTCTCCCTAAAAAAAAAAAAAAGAGTTATATTAGTAAAAGACATAAAAAGTTTCTTCTAATAGACTCCTCTGCCATTCCCACTGTCTCCTACAATCCTTTCAATAACAATAAAGTCACAGTGTTTATTGAATTCCTGTAACATGAAAAATATTTAAGAAGCAATCGGAAATAACTTGAAGAGAGTGTTCAGACTCAAGAAGCTTATAATCTTTTAGACAAGATCTGAAAATGCTTTCCTTTAATCATAATCCAAGAAAAATTGTGCAAACCAATTTTGCTGTAACTTTCTGCCACATTTACCTCTTTCTATTACAGACAGAGATATGAGAGAAGCTCAAGAGAGCCTCCCAGGCCCTCCTTCCCAAGCTGCGCCCCCAGAATCCAGCTAACAGTCTCCCCCAGAGACAAATTCTTTGCCGATGCTGGCCTCTCCGTCCCATTGCCATCTGGTACTTAGTTCTACCTTCACTAACTCCCTATCACACGCAGCATAGTGATTACTCAAATTTAGCCCATTCCAAGCCTCAGTCTCCTCATCCAAAATATGGATGATAACGGCAGGACATCACATGCGTATTTCGTGAAGATTAGAGCAGCTAGATCATTTTGAACTCTGCGTGGTGCGCAGAAGCACTCAAATGCTGGTAGTTGTAACTACGTTTATCCCTCCTTAAATTCTTTCCCTGCCTCAGTTGTTGTTCTTCATTGTCTGTGATATTTTTCTTTCCTATTTTAGTGCCAGTCTTCTTTTGAGAGTAGTTTCTGTCTGCTGCAGAACTTGCTTCTAAGTGGTCTGACTCAACTCCGGGTAATTTCAGCTACAGTCCCCGCACGGATCACGTCCTAGACTTCAGCTCCAGAAACCTATTTCTGTCCTTATCTGTCTCCATTTCTCCACTGACCACTGTTTTCCTTCAGACCTTTCCTTCTGCTTCACCCGCAGCACTCTGAAGTCTCTTGATTTTCTTCTTTCTCTTCCAACTTATTTCTCTGAGTCCCTCCTTCCCTTCATGACTAATTCTAGGTGTTTGTTCCCTGAAGTTTGACTCTATGTTCTCTTCATTGCTGTTTCTCATACTGAATGAACCAGAAAGTTGCTCAGTATGAAAAACCACATCTGTAACCTTGGGATGAGTAAGATGTGTTTGACCATCTTGGATACACACTATATTAGCATATTTGACTGCAGTGTCCTCAGAAGCAAGCAGAATAATGTTATTCCAGGTCAACTTGTTTATTTATTTAATTTTTGGCACTGGGGATCAAACAACCCAGGGGCATAGCACTGCTGAGCTACATCCCCAGCCCTTTTTATTTATTTTAAGACAGGGTCTTTCTAAGTTGTTTAGGACCTCACTAAATTGCTGAGGCTAGAAACTTGCTATCCTCCTGCCTCAGCCTCCATAGTCACTGAGATTACAGATGTGTGCCACTGCGCCCAGCTGCAGTTTTCAATTTTTAAACACCTTAAATAGAAACAGTCACTCTACATACACTGAGGGATGGGAAAATATGGTACTTTAAAAGTTGCCTGGGAACCAAGTGTTTCTATAACTATAATTAAATCAAAATGAATTTATGCACTACTGTGACCACAGAAGGCACCATCAACTCCCAACTGTGGGACTAGTAATTCTCTAAAATGATGGCCCTGTTTTGAAGACATGAAAGTGCATGTTTTCCTATAAATGAACACATATTCTTATAAACCAGAATTTTATTTCATTTTTGATGGAATATACACACAATACAAAACCATTGCCTCCCCACAAATTGGTTAGACTTCCTACCACAGATGTACTTGGACCATTGCTCGATTTACAAACATGAAACCACGCTTAGTTACATTTCCTGTTGGCCCTCCTCTGTAAATAGCTACAAATCTAAAGAGTCTGACTGTAGAGAACTAAAATATCTCTCTTGTTATTTCAAAATTGTATTTATTTAAAATTATAGTTTCTGTCAAAGATATTGAGAGGTGGTTAAATTATGTTTGGAGCAAAAGTGTAAAAGTAACGCAAATGTAAAAGAGAAAGAGAGAAGTTCAGAACAACCATGCAGCATGGGGTACATCACCGGGGTTTTAGGTTCAAGCAATCATAGCACAGTCTCCAGGCTGAGGACCACAGCTTGTTCACATATGTGCAAGATGTATTTTATGCTCATTTAAAATGTAGGTTTTTAATCACTGTAACATAAAATGAGCCTTACTTGGCATCTGTTGAAAAAAAGTATGAAAAATAAAACCATGAAAACATTTCATTGAATATATAAGATTTAAAGCAATTTTGAAAACATTTTGAAACTAAAGGTTGAGAGTAAAATGTTGGCTATCAGCACTGCTTCAAAAGCACAATCAAACAGAGAAAAAACAAAGTTGTTTAAAGCATCACTGAAGTTAGTTTCAGAAAAAAGATGAAAGGTTAACCTCCTGAGAGGACAGTTTGGTAGAGTCCTGAGTGGAAAGCTGAACTGTATGTGTTCTGCTTCAAAAAAACGAAATTGAGATGACAATGTTTGACAGTATAAAACATCACTGCATAATTAAGAATCTGAATAATGAGATCTGCACTTCGTGTTAGGATGAAAATATAAACATGCATGATATAAGTACTTTATCAAGTGGTCACACTTACAAAATAGTCTGTCTTGCTGTCATATTTGCCAAAGTATTTGAGTGAAATTAGCCAAACTCAGAAACACAAAGGTTGAATGTTTTCTCTCATATGCAAAATTAGAGTAAAATAAAGGAAAGGGGAACAGAAGGATAAGATAAGGTAAAGAACCAATCAAATGCGAATTAATAGACAAGTGAAAGGAAGTCTAGTAGAGGAAAGAGAACTGTAGAGAGGAGGGAGGATAGAAGGGAAAAACAGGAAGGGGGAAAAAAAGGAAGGAATCATGAACTGAAATTGATTTCCAAGCCTGTATGAGTTTGTTGGGATCAACCCACCCACTATGTATAACTACAAAGCTCTAATAAAAAAAAAAGAACTGACCAAAAAATTTCACAGAATATGAACATTTTATTTATCATGATATTAACTAGAAAAAAATGTTGAATTCAAATCTATCTTAAGCAAAACCTTGGAAATACTAGTTTGTATCAAAAGCCCTAGGCTCCTGACTATTCCAGGAACAAAAGATTTTATCTATTCATCCAAAAATAGTTTTAAAAAAGCAATACTGGAGGGCTGGAGTGGTAGCTCAGTGGATACAATGTTTCCCTGGCATGCCTGAGGACCCAAGTTCAAAACCCAGCACCATGGACACAGCCAGGTCTCAGAGCAATGAGAGCCACATGGGGAAAAAAATTGATTTTTCTCTCTCACTGTTCCTCTCCTTTAAAAAAAAGAAAAAAGCAATGCTAGAGACATCACAATACAAAATAGAAGACACAGAGACAAACTCACTCAATTACAATCATCTGATCCTTGATAAACATGAAAAAAACATGTCGGGGGGGGGGAATCTTTTTAACAAATGGTGCAGAGGAAAACTGGTTATCCAGATGTAGAATAATGAAATTAGATCCTTATTTCTCACACATCCAACTCAAAATGGATCAAAGACCTAAGAATCAGACCAGAAACTATGCAACTCCAGGGAGAAAACACAGGATCCACACTCCAGCTTTTAGGCACAAGCAACAACTTTCTCAATAGGATCCCTAAAGCTCAGGAAATAATGCCAAGAATTAATAAATGGGATAGCATCATATTTAAAAACCTCTACAGAGCAAAGGAAACAACTGGGAATGTAAAGAGAGAACCTACAGAATGGGAGAAAGCCTTTGCTAATTATTCTTCTGACAGAGAATTAATATACAGAAATAAAAAGAACTCAAACTCTAAACATCAAAAAAAAAAAAGAATCAAATAACCCAATGAATAAAAGGGCAAATAAACTAAACAGACACTTCTTTAAAGAAGAAATGCAAATGGCCATCAAATATACGAAAAACTTTTCAACAGCATTAGCAGTTAGGAAAATGCAGAATCAAAACTATGCTGAGATTTCATTTTACATCAGTCAGAATGGCAACCATCAAAGATACAAACAATAATAAATGCTGTAGAAGATGTGGGGACAAAGGAACATTTTTATACTATTGGTGGAATTATAATACAAACACTATGGAAATCAGCATGGAGATGCCTTGAAAGACTAGTCATGTGACAAACATATTACCCAGCCATCTCTGTGTTTATCCTAGAGAATTAAAGTAAGCATGCGATAATGGTACATGCATACCCATGTTTATAGCAGCACAATTCAAAACAGTCAAACTACGGAAACAGCCGAGGTATCCACCCATGGATGAATAAAGAAAATGTGGTGTACATACAAAATGAAGTTTTACTCGGGCATAAAGAAAAATGAAATTATGTCATTTGCAGGAAAATGGATAGAACTTGAGACCATTATGTTAAGCAAAATAAGCCGAACTCAGGTCAAGGGCCATATCTATTCTATTCTAACTCTGAATGTGAATGGTCTCAATGCCACAATTAAAAGACACAGATTGGCTCACCGGATCAAAAAACAAAATCCAACAATATGTTGTCTACAGGAGACACACCTCACACTCAAAAATAGACACAGACTGAAAGTGAAAGGTTGGCAAAATGTCTACCAGGCCTGTGGCCCAAAACAGCAAGCTGGTGTGGCGATCCTAATATCTGATAAAATTAATTTCAATCTAAAACTAGTCAGAAAGGACAAAGACGGACACTAAAAGGGACAATTCATCAAGAAGATATAATGATAATTAACATTTATGCCCCCAATTACAACCCCCCCAAATATATGGAAGAAACACTCAAGGACATTAAACCCCTCATTGATCTCAATACAATAATACCGGGGGACTTCAGTACACTATTATCAACATTATCAGCACTAGACAGATCATCAAAACAAAAAATCAATAAAGACATCTCCAATCTGAACAACTCTATTAATCAATCAGGCTTAACAGACATCTACAGAATATTCCATCCTAAGTCACCTGAATTTAACTTCTTCTCGGCAGCTCATGGATCCTTTTTAAAATAGACCACATCCTAGTTCACTGAGGTAACCTTAACAAATGCAAAAAAGTTGATATAGTCCCATGTATCCTGTCAGGCCACAATACTATGATCTTAGCAATCAACAACTAGAGAAACAACAGAAATTACTCAAATACTTGGAAATTGAATAAATCCATCTTAAATGAAGAATGTATAAAAGAAGGAATGAAATCAAGAAATTCTTGGAAATGAATGAGAATGAGGGAAAAAACATATTGAAATCTCTGGGATAGTATGAAGGCATTCTTAATGAGGTAAATTCATAGCACTGAGTGCATACATCAAAAATCTAGAAAGAGCCCAAATAAATAGTCTTATGCTACAACTCAAATGCCTGCAAAAAGAGGAACAATCCAAACTCAAAGGTAATAGAAGACAGGAAATAACTAAAATCAGAGCTGAAATCAATGAAATTGAGAACAAAAAAAAACCAATATAAATTATCAACAAAACAAAGAGTTGGTTCTTTGAAAAAATAAACAGAATCAACAGACCCCTTGCCAACCTCATCAAAAGGAAGAACGAAAGGAAGCAAATCAACAAAATCAAAGACGAAAACGGAGATATTACCACAGACTCTACCAAAATTCAGAAGAGTATCAGAACGTATTTTGAAAATTTATATTCTGCTAAGTTTGATAATCTGGAGGATATGGACAGATAAATGGCCACATATGACATTCCCACAATAACACCAGAGGACTTTGAAAATCTAAACCAAGCTATCTCAGGTAATGAAATAGAAGCAGCAATCAAAGCTCTTCCAAAAAAGAAAAGCCCAGGACTGGATGGATATACGGCAGAATTCTAACAAATCTTCACAGAAGAGTTCACACCAATCCTCTATAAGCTCTTCCATGAAATTGAAAGGGTGGGAGCACTTCCAAACACTTCTTATGAAGCAAGTATTACACTGATAACAAAATCTAAAAAAGACACATCAAGAAAAGAAAACTACAGACCAATTTCCCTGATGAATATAGATGTAAAAATCCTTAATAAAATTCTAGCTAATCAAATCCAAAAGTACATTAAAAAGATAATACGTCATGACCAAGTAGGCTTCATTCCACGAAAACAGGGCTAGTTCAACATTTGCAAATCAATAACTGTAATTCACCACTTAAACAGAATTAAAAATAAAAATCATATAATCATCTCAATTGATGCAGAAAAGGCCTTTGATAAAATTCAACATCCCTTTATGTTCAAAATCCTAGAGAAGATAGGGATCAAGGGAAGATACTTTAACTATGTAAGATCCATTTATGACAGATCCATAGCCAACATCATGCTCAATGGAGAAAAACTGAAAGCATTTCCACTGAATTCAGGAACAAGACAAGGTTGTCCACTTTCTCCACTCTTATTCAACATAATCCTTGAAACCCTTGCCAGAGCTATCAGGCAAGAGAAGGAAATCAAAGGAATTCATATAGGAAAAGAGGAAGTCAAGTTGTCTCTATTTGCTGATGACATGATTCTATACCTAGAAGACCCAATAAGCTCGACCAGAAAACTTCTAGAGCTTGTAGGCAATTTCAGCAAAATGGCTGGCAATAAGATCAACTCCAATAAATCACTAGCTATCCATTACTCCAGCAACAAGTCCATGGAGGAAGAAATCAGAAAATCTGTCCCATTCACCATCTCCTGCAAAAAAATAAAACACTTGAGCATCAACCTTACAAAGGATATTAAGGACCTCTACAACAAAAAATATCAAACACTAAAAAAAAGAAGACCTGGGTAGATGGAAAAACATCCCATGTTCATGGTTAGCAGAATTAATATAATCAAAATGGCCATTCTACCCAAAGCCCTATACAGATTTAATGAAATCCCCATCAAGATACCAATGTCATTCTTCACAGATATTGTAAAAGCAATTCTCAAGTTCATATGGAATAAGAGAAGACCCAGATTAGCCAAAAGATTATTCAGCGAGAAGGAAGAAATTGGGGGTATCTCAATTCCTGACCTGAAATTATACTACAGGGCCATAGTAACAACAACAGCATAGTATTGGTATCAAAACAGAACTGAAGACCAATGGAATAGAATAGAGGATTCTGAGGAAAACCCCCATACCTTTAACTATCTGATATTTGATAAACAGGGCAAAAACATAGTGGGGAAGCAAGATAGCCTGTTCAACAAATGGTGTTGGATAAATTGGACAGCCATATGTAGACAACTGAAACTGGACCCTTTCCTCTCTCCCTGCACAAAAATTAAATCAAAAATGGTTCAAAGATCTGGATATTAAGCCAGCAACTTTAAATTTACTTGAAAAAGAAGTGGGATCAACACTACATGACATAGGGGTCGGCTGCGCCTTCCTTAATAAAACTCCCATGGCACAAGCATAAAGTCAAGAATAAATTAATGGGATGCAATTAAACTAAAAAGCTTTTGCATAGCTAAACAATTAGTGAAAAGTGTCAAGGAAGATCCTACAGAATGGGAGAAAATTTTTGCCTGGTACACCTCAGACAGAGGGTTAATATCCAGAATATACAAAGAACTCAAAAAATTAAACACTAAAATCACAAATAATCCAATCAATAAATGGGCTATGGAACTAAAAAGAAACTTCTCAGCAGAGGAAGGTTCAGAAAGCCCAAATATATGAGAAAATGCTCTATATCATTAGCAATAAGAGAAATGCAAATCAAAACTTCAATGAGATTCCATCTCACTCCTGTCAGAGTGGCAAAAATGAAGAATACAAACAATGACAGATGCTGGAGGGGCTGTGGGAAAAGAGGAACACTGTCACATTGCTGGTGGGACTGCAAACTGGTTCAGCCACTCTGGAAAGCAGTGTGGAGACTCCTCAAAAAAATTAGGGCTGGATCCACTTTATGATCCAGCTATACCAATTCTGGGTATTTTCCCAAAAGAGTTAGAATCAGCATAATATAGAGATACTGCTTCATCAATGTTTATAGCAGCTCAATTTACTATAGTTAGACTATGGAACAAACCCAGATGCCCCTCCCTCGATGAGTGGATTCAAAAACTTTGGTACATATATACAATGGAATATTACTCGGCCATTAGAGAAAACGATATTATGGCTTTTGCAGCCGAATGGATGGAGTTGGAAAAATTATGCTAAGTGAAATATCCCGATCTCAGAGACTCAAGGGCCGAATGTTTTCTCTCATTTGTAGAAGCTAGAATACAACCGGAAACAGTATGATAGATGGCTAAGCTAATAATAACTTCAACATGTATGAATTTTTACATACAGGGGGAACCTTGCTTAGGATACCTGGAGACGTAGGTAGGGGAGGAAATAGGAAGGATACCAAGGAGAGTAGAGGAAGGGAGTGTGGGAGAATCAACTCAGTACAAAATCTCCAACCACCACGAGAAGTCCATTTAACATGGGGGTTCAATCGGGGTAAACATAGAACCATGGGGAATCCAATGGGGGAAATCATGGAATGGCATCAGCCTCGGCTAATTATGTGAATATATATTTGTTCTTGATTGTTTGAGAATGATTCCCTCTCAATTGTAAGTCTATATTCAACTAATAAAAAAATATGTGTAAGAGAGGAAAAAAGGAAAAGAAAGGTGGGGAGGTGTTTCATGAAAATTGAAGGGGGATCAGTAGAGCAAAGGAAAGGGACCAAGGGGAGGGAGGTGGGGAAGGAAAGGTATTTAAAATGATATTGCCCAAATATATATTGTTGAATTGTGTGCATGTATGAATATGTAGCAATAAATTCCATCACTATGTGCAACTATAATGCACCAATAAAAATATGAAAAAAGCAAATAGTTTTCAGCTTCTACTGTGCTAATAATATGCTAGATCCAGAGAATTTAACTCTGAATAAAGGACACATATTCTCATCCTTCCATTGTTCCAACTTACCAAAGACTACTGCAAAGAGATTTTTCTCTTGATTTTCTCAGCATGTACAAAGACTTAGTAAAATTAAATTTTTGTAAAATATAGTATTTTGAATATTCATTACTTTAACTAAAATTATAATGAGAAAAAATAGGAACCTTATACTACACCCTCGATGGATTAATATCTAGAAATACAGTACTCAGGCTTAGAATTTTCTAATTCAACCATAAATTAGTTTATTTCCATAAGAATAAAAAAGACATCATGATAAAACAGGAGAAAAGCACTAAATATTATGAGTTAATTTATATTTCACAATTGTAACAAATGGTGAGTATTATGTGATAGTTGATTTAACAGATTTCCCCTTCAGAGTCTGAACACTGTCATTCAAACATTGAAAGGTAAAATTGTGGTAATCATTTTTATAGAGGATGACAAAATTATATCATAAAATGAAAACTTCAGAGTTGAATAGAGATATCAAAGTGAATACTTTGAGGCTCAGTTCATTTACATGTGACAAAAATCACAATATTACTCACAAAACAAAGATCATTATGCATATTTCTTCATTAAAAATATCCTTTTAGGATTGTAAAAAACATGCTATCCAGTAAAACAGAGCCTTTTGGTATCTCGTGCTAGACAATTAGCAAGGTACCAAGTTAGCAAAAAAGTGAACACATTGATGTTTTGGCAAGAGCAGCCTGACAATCCATACCATCCTTCATCCTTCATGTGTATTGCTGGCCTTCTTGAATGGCATTCTCTATCATCCACAGCCTATATTTTTTTTTTTTGTACTTGGGATTGAATCCAGGAGGTACTCTACCACTGAACTACACCCCTTGCTCTTTGTTTTATAGAGACAGGGTTACATGAAGTTTCCCAAGCTGCTCTTGAACTTGCAATCCTCCTGTCTCAGCCTCCTGACTTGTTGGGATGTGCACCATCATTGCCTGCCAGCTCATAATATCTTTAAATTATTTCTTTAATGCTCACATGTACTCAGGAATTTAGCTCTGAAGAATCCGGTCATGCCAAGACCAAGACGACTGTGTTGCTGTACCTAACATAGGTGATTGGCTAGCTGTCTTTAATTCAGTTTAGTTATACATGGAGGTGATGAACTCAATAAGTAATACTGTGGCAGTGATCATCTCTTGTTTATCACTTTCTAAAGAGCTACACAACCCTATTGCTGTTATTTTCTGTTGCTTCTCCGGTTTCACTTCTGGCCTCATGCAACCGGCTTTCCACACACCAGGCACAGGACTCTGATAATCTGATGATGTAATCTTCTAGCTTAAAATTCTCAATGATTTTCAGCATGGCCCCTGCTCACTATTTCAATTCTGCACCACATGCTCTTGGTCTTCTTTATGTTCTCCACATTCTTCTCCTTATACCTAGTGACTTTCACACAGGCAATTTTTTTCTACCCGAATGATTTGTGCCCTAGCTTTTGGCACAACTGTATCCTCCTTATTCAGGGCTCAGTTCAAAAGTCGCCCCTTCAGTGAAGCTTCTTTGACCATACCTTTCCATTGCCCCACCTTCCGATTCCTCTCTGTTTTTCAGATAGTATTTATTTTCTGCACTTTCTCACCCATTTATTGCCTACTTGTCTACTCTCTGACTCCCTCTCACTAGACTGTAAGCTCTTCCAGCAGCTCAGTCGGTTTCAGTCACAGGCATAATTTTAGGACCTGGAATGGTGTGTGGTGCATGTTGAGACCTAAAAGATTTGTTGGTAAAATAAATGAATCCTCATACATTGCCTTGCCCATTAATGAATGAACCAGGAATAAGTTTAAATGGGACTAGATCGGAGTGAAGAATCTGAATTCATTTGACAAAGTAAACATATGATATTAAAGGTACATTTTGTACTCTGCCTCCAAATACTCCAGGTTACAACTTTGGTTTCCTTCGGTGTTCTAGGCGTGTGAGTTGGAGCATTCTGAGGATCTCTGCTCTATGTTCCTGATACCGCAGAGGACCCTTAACCATTTCTCTCATTTGCCATGTTCCTTTCCTACTTCTTCACTTTCTAGACTATTCTTTCATTTACACAGAGGCACCTCAGGCCCCTTTTGTCAAATGCATCATATCTTCTTAGAGCCAGACTCTCTTCTCTGCCTCTGATGTCTGCCAGGATGGTAGCCTTTTAGTTCTCTTGCCTCTTCATCTGTCTTTTGTGTTTTCCCCTCCTCTTTTCAACACACACAAACCTTTGCAAAATTCTTTAGGTCTGTCCCTTTAATTCAAAAACCACTACTCTGAAACAAACCTCTCTTGCAGCTGGCCTAAACTCTTAAAATTTTCTAATTGGTCTTCCTCAGTAAAATTGTTCCCTCCTTCCATTTGTCCTCTAAAGAACAACTGTTCATTTCACTCTCAACCTAAAACTTTCTGTAACTCAACAAACTCAACCTCTGTATTTTTGCCCCTCTGATCTTTGGTCAATATTATATATTCCTGATATACCCTTCCCATGATTCCTGAATTCTGAGCACTCAGTACATGTTGATTTGTTGAAAAAATCAATCCCTGCCTTTCTATCAATGCCAAGCCCATGACAACTTCTCCAATCTTCCCTAATCCCTCCAGTCAGATTATTCTCTTCCTCCTATAAGCAGCATTTGTAAATGAAATGATGGTTCTATTTTAATATATTAAGCATACACTGCTTTACAGTATAACAGGTAAGGTACATAGCTATTCTCCTCACTAAATTGAATATTTCTTTATGACCGAGACTATTGTTAAATGATTAAGAATTTATCTATATCACCAATTACAAAGACAAGAGGTGACTTCTGAAGGTAGGGTAAAGGTAAAGTATGTGTGGTGGTGACATAAAGGTGGGGTAAGTCATGTATGTGATAGTTGATAGTTTGTGCCATAGAAGTCCCAGCATCGGCCTCAGTGATGTAGAAGTTTCCTGTACTTTGAAGCACATTTTCCATTTTTAGTTACCTAAAATCCCCAATGAACCCATGAATATGCAATACTGAGCTTTTAGACTATAAATGCAGGCTATACGAGGATTCCAACCACCACCCATTGTTACCTAAAGCTCTTGATTAAAGCACTGGACAGGAGTCAGGAGCAATTGATTTAATCCACATGTCCTAAATCCAAATCACACAGCCTTTCTCCCATTAACTATGACCTGAACACTGCTGAGTTGATTAATATCCAGGATCAATAGAACTGAAGACTGTAAACCAGATTTTTCCAGTAGAACCTTTATTCTTATACACAGATAAAATTGCACTGCCAATTTTGAAGTCAGCATAAATCAAATTTAAAAAGCTACATATTTTTTAAATAAATATATTCTATCTCATATTTTATCCATAAATAATATGGCATCTTAAAATTCAATGTTTTTGTTGAAAATACAACAATGTAGCGCATGCAAATGTAATGAACAACTTGGAACCCTTCACTTTTTATTTCTGAGAGATTCTTTTTTTCTATTCAGAGATAAATATCTTCCTTGCAATATTCAACATCTATAAAATTTATTTGGGAGAGGGGTAAAAGCAAATTAAACAACCATGAATAAAGAACTTCTGCTTTGTTCTACAGAAACCAAAAGAAGCTTTTTCAATTAACAAACATTAATTAACAAAAATCTTAAAGCTCTTCCATGTCGCAAATGGATAGTAAAGGAAATCAAACAGGACAGAAGGTATTCACTTCCCTTTACTTTACTACCATGTCAGTTCCCAGCACATCCTGCTACTGCAGAGGAAATCTAAACAAGAGACAGGAAAATACAAGGGCCAAAAACATCGGTGGACCCTAAATGCGAGCTGCAGGCTGCTGCAGAAATTCAGAACATCTGCAGGGAGAAGCCCAGGGACAATTTACACGCTCATCCCCCTCTAAATCTGAGTTTGAATCAAAACAAAGTAGATTCCAGCCCGCTAAGCCTGCCTTATGAAAAGTAATGTTTATATACATCACTGAAATATATCTTTTTACCTCAATTAAGCCAATGAGCTTTTTACTGGAGCACCACATTTAAAAACTGCAAGAAATATATGATAGCAATATTTCACTACTGAATAACCTATTGAAATTAAGCAAATAGTATAATGAGAGAAAGATAAATTATAATAGGCAAAGAAAGGGAGGTAGAAATGGAGGGAGGGAGAAGGGAGAAAGGGAGACTATCATTCTTTATAGGTTAAAATAATAAATTTTTTAGCCCATGGAGAAAATGGCCAAAACCTTGTATAATTACATATATAGGAAATATTGTACAATAGGCTGTTAGTGAATTGAAGAAAATTATAAGTAAAAATTATATGAATCAGCTTTATTTTGGGCTATCATCTTGAGAGGTTATAAGGAAGCACTTTATTATCAACTGATTAGTGAGCAACATTATAAGTTATCTTTCGAGTACAGTTTTGAAAATAGAAGAATTTGGTAATTTATGGAAATCCAATAAAATCTTATTATGGATCAACTACATCTAAGATATATGATGGCCCTGAAGAAGAGAGAATTAATAAAATTAATGACTTATTAGAATATAAATCGAATCCTCTTTAGACTATGGTAAGTTGACATTTATCTATTTAATTTGATCAATGGTTATAGTCATAATGAATTCAGGCGTTTTACTTTGACAACATTAACTGTATAATTTCTACTTCTGAATTGTGCTCTTTAATATAGACTTACAGTGCTATTTTTCAACTTCTCTGATGACCTCAAAACACTATATATTCTCAGCCTTTCTATAACTAAACAGGGCAAGTGTTCACGAGCACCTATGTGATCTAAACGGGAAGGTGCTCATTCCAGTGACATGCTGCTTTAGTGTTATGTAAAGTAAACTGTGAGCTTTGGAATAGTGCAGACCAGTGTTCAAATCTTACACTTCCAGGCACATCACTGAACCTCTCTGAGCTGTTTCCTTAAAGTCCAAATTGGAGGATAATTTACTAGATAAGACAGCTATGCAAATTAAATGATATAATTTACATGAAGCACCTTAAACAGACCTTTTCTCAGAGAGATATATTTTAAAATGTATTATTTCTTCCGTTTTGTTCCTTTCCCCATATCCTTTTAAGATAGGCTATAAAGCCAAAGATATCACATATTGTGTGAGCTTGGGAAACTCTCTAGCTTTTCAGAAAAGAAAAAGAAACTGAGCCCATCTTTGAAATCCATATTTGCACTTTGAAAAGCTGCAGTTTTCTTCTTCAGAGACATTTGTCTTTTCAGGTAGCTCATGAAAAGATGGTATTTGTATTCAGCATTTGACTTTCCTGAAAGTGCCATTCATATTTAGGAAAAATTTCCAGACTGAGCTGTTTGTGTCCAGGTCTACATATGGTATCTCTCTCTCTCTCTCTCTCTCTCTCTCTGTATGTGTGTGTGTGTATGTGTGTGTGTGTGTGTGTTGCTGGGGATCAATCTCAGGGACTTGTGCTTGCTAAGCAAGCTCTCTACCACTGAGCTGCAGCCCCAGCTCCCTTAATATGCTTTTAACTGAGTCTTTACTCACTGAAATCTACATATTGTTGGTCCACTGTCTGGTTTTTCACCTGTGTTGTTGTTTGGTAAAGCAATAATGTTCATTGGGAGACTAGCAACCTTTTCCTTCTGTGTCTATAAATTCTTTATTGGGTTGTGTACTGAGAACCAGAACACAAAAACATCCAGCAATTCATTTCAGATCACTACCTCATAGTGCTCACTCAAGTTTTAAAGAGCTTTGCATGAGAAGTTTTAAAGAGAAGATATCCAATCTTCAAAAAAAAAAAATGTTAGTGGTTCAACAAGAAGGAAGATGCTATGGTGATCCATCCACTTTTATGCTCCAGGAATTCAAAGTAGGCTTTCTAAGGAAGTGAATTTTATGTTATGCATGGTTTTATACAGTGGGGGAAAAATGTATGACATAAGACAGCTACGTAACCTTTGTCAAAAGTCAGGAATTGTGGGTGAAATATAGAAGAATCAAGAGACTGGGGTGTGGGTGATGTGGAGGTAATTCTGGTTTAAGAACAAATGTGTATCATATTGTTACTTTACATGTATTTATGGTTGTACAATAAGTCAACTCCTTAATAAAAAAAATTTAAAAGTCAGGAATTGTCATCAACTTTAACAGCTAACCTCGGTGTTAATTTCACCTGCAGGAAAGGCAGGCATGCCCTTCCTTCTTGATGAGAACATAAAGACTTAGAGATTCTGCCCATGAGGATGGCGATGGGCATTTTGGAGGGGAGTGTTACCACACCACTTGGGTGAGTCAAGGGGTCCTCCTAGATCCCATTCGCCAACACAATTTCCAGAATCATCATGGTGAAAATAAAGCATAGGTAAAAACTTGGCAATAGGCATGTGGGAGGCAGAAACACAGCTTGTTCTTCCTTTTGTTCTCCAACAGATACATTTCCAAGGCATAGTTCTCAGATGAAATAAAAAGAATATGTACTGTTGATCAGAGTCCTTTTCATATGCTATACATAAAGAATCACAAGGTCTTCAAGGAGTTGTAGGACTCTTTCCTTTCCTAGTAATCTATATCCTGATGATCTGGATAAGCAGGAATTTGCTGGGTGGAGATGCTATGAAATGCAGGAATCAGGAAAAAGGGCAGACAGAGGATATAAGCAAAGGCAAGAAGTCTGCAAGTAAAAGTTTCTGGGGATGGTGAAGACCCCTAAAGTTGCAAAGGGTTGTGAATGAAGATGTACATATATTCCATTTCCCTGATAGCAAATTACCACAAACTTAATGCTTAAAACAGCACACATTTATTCTCTTACAAATCTGGATGTCAAATTTGTAAATTTGTCTCAAAATGATAAAATAAAGACATTAGCAAGATTGGTTTCTTCTAGAGATGCCAGTGGGGAATCCTGTCCTCTTCCAGCTTCTAGAGGCTACCAGCTTTACTTGGCTTACTACATCACCCCAATTTCTACTTCTATTGTTATACTGTCTTCTTCTTGCCTCTTTTTTATAAGTTCCCTTATAAGAATCAAGGGCAATCTCCTCTCTGGATAATCAAGGATAGTTTCCCAATTCAAGATACTTAAATTAATTCTATTACCCATTCATTATATTGTCAGCTTTCCATTGCTATAACAAACACCTGAAATAATCAATTATGGAGAAAAAAGGGTCATTTTGACTCAGTTTATGATAGATTAGCCTATTGCTTTTGGGTTGTAGAGCGGCAACATTTTATAATGGGAGCATATGGGGAAGCAAAACTGCTTAACTCGTGGTTAGGAAGTAAAAGAGAGAAAGAGGAAGGGGCTGAGGGTCACACTGTTTCCTTAAAGGCAACAATCCAATGACCTAAAGAGCTCCCACTAGACCTTACCTCTTGAATTTCCATCACCCCCTAGTAGTAACACACTGGGAAATAAAGCCGTCACCATATGGACCTTCAAGAAATGCTTACCCCAAACCAGAGCAACCATACAAGTTCACATATTCACGGTTTCAGGAAATAAGACATGGATATTTTTCAGATATCATTATTCTGCCAACCATTAGTAGTACCAAAACTTTAAAAAGTATCAATCATTCTATGTTATTCATAACACTAGGCAGTTCACAAGCATTAGATAGTCATATCACACACTCTCCTTCCACAGGATAGGAGCAAATATGAGTGATGTTTATAATACTTTAAAACTCATACCTAAGGGGTACTGAGCAATCTGAATACACTCCAGACACAGCCTTGGAGCTCTCATGACTAAGATCTTTCTCCCTTTTCGGGAACAAGAGCATTCCACATTGTCACCAAAAAGCACTTAGCAAGGGCCATTTTGTGCATACTTGTGAACACTGATTAAATATCAGTCTTGCTAGCAGCTTACTGAGGTTGGACCTCTGGTAGGGATTTTAATACATAATTAATCCTTAACTCTAGTCCTCTGGCAGAGGGATTGTTATCTCTGTTATACAAATGAAGAAACCTAGGTTCAGAGAAGTTTAATAACTTGCCATGTTTATATCACATTGCAAAAAACAGGATGCAAACTTGGTGTGATTCTGCACCCGCCTTTTCCTTCCATCAGGTGACACCGAGTCTTACTCAGTAATTTAAAATAATAATATGATCTAAAAATACTTAAGAGTTTTCAAACCCATGTGACTAGTTACAAATAAATGTGAAAGTGGATTTATGACAATATTATAAAGGAGACATATTTAATGACAAAAGTTAAGGTGTGGCCACCTCTGCTCCTAAACTGAAAGGGTCTAATTATTATAGCAATTATTTCGTAAGTGTGTGATTCTGAGGATTAAACCCAGGGCCACATACACATCAGGCAAGCACTCTACAACTGAGAGTAGTTTATTCACTTGATCCCAACAATTGCACTGTAAAGCAGTCTGAGAGAAATCACGAGGGCTAAGACCTCCATCTCAAGCTCAGGGTTTGATACCACAAAGTTTTTGGCTGCCTATCATCTCCAACACTGGGTTTTCTGCAAGTGTCCTGCAATGTTATCAGAAGATTGAAATTTTTAAATATTTATAAGTAAATAAGCCAGGTCTGGTAGCACACGCCTGCAATTCCTCCCAGCAACTCCGGAGGCTGAGACAGCTTCAGCAACTTAGCATGACCCTCAACAACTTAGTGAGACCCTGTCTCTAAATAAAATTTTTTTTAAAGGATGGGAGTGTGGATCAGTGGTAAAGCGCCCCTTGGTTAGAGCCCCACTATCAAAAAATAAATAAAAATAAAAATAAATAAAATACTTATAAATAGTATGTATTTCAGACTTTATGTTTTTCATGCCTCCAACCCACCAAAGGCATGAATGGAATTCTAAGACCATTCATAAACAAAGCGCAATTTGATTTTAAAAGCTACACAAAAACAAAACTGGTTGATTCTGCCCTTACCACTTTACTTGAGAATACAGAATTTAATTGTCACCAAATATGTGAAACAATGACCAATGCATTTCAATGTAAAATTTAGCTGGAAATATTACAGATATCAGCCCTCCTTATCACACAAAAGTATTCTACTCATTTCTGGTTGACATGCCACAGATAAAATTATTCATGTGAACCTAATGGATGTTATTGTTAGTTCTCTGAGAATATAGTTTAAAACAGCCATGAGAACGCAACAGCAAGATCAAGAAATAAACAAAGCTCAAAATATCTCACATAATGTGTTATCACTGGTACAAATGTCCCCAAGCTCAGGCACACACACTTGTACAGACTCACAGCACGTAATAGTGTAGGAACTCAGCATTCAAGCAATTACAAGGAAGAAGAGTTTTATTCTTTTTATTTTTAGCAACATCCAGTCCCCTGACATATGGTAGTTCCTATAACAGGGGGGAAAAAAAAAAGGATGTGAGCCCATCAGCAGAGTGAATCACTTTAACTCAAACAGGATGGCTAATGAGAGTGAAAATGTGTTGGTAAGTTTACACAGCTCATTAACCTAATAATTTATTCAACTTTCTCTGCAAATTCCCATGAATATATCCAAGAAGGCATGTAAATTCATACCTTCAAAATCCTGTTAAAAGAACCTTTGGGAATTAGTAGTCTACAGAATTTGAAAGAAAATATTAACAAGACCTAGGTTTCCTTTATGCCAGGACACTGAAGTCAATGTCATAATCCTACCAAAAAGTAAACACAATCTTCTCAGGGGCATGACTGAGGCACTCTGTTGCCTTGTTACCCTCACATCTTCACAAGCCTACGTCATCTACCTCTGGGAATGAGTTAAATCCAGTAAATGAACCCAATGAGCCCTGCCTTAGCCACTTCAGGGTCTTACTGGATTACTCAGATCAAGCCATGCTTTGTTTATGAGTGGTCTTAGAATTTCATTCATGCCTTTGTGGGGTTGGGAGCATGAAAAACATAAAAATCTGAAATGCAAAATTTTATAAATATTGTATATTGTAATAAAAATCATCATCTGATTGCAAGAATGGAACCCACTGGGATATAATATCAAAGACCAGAAAAATTGCATTCATTTCAACTAATTGCATGCCAGGTTAATTCAGATAGGATATTCCCATGGTTTTCTATCACAGCATGGGACCAAGGTGGGTAGAGGCAGGGGGATAATAAACCATCATAAAAGTTTGAAGTTTAGAAAATCAAGAAATAGTATGTGCAATGTAATACATTAAAATAGCATCTACAGGGGTTGGAGAGGTGGCTTAGAGGTAGAGCACTTGTGTGGCATGTGCAAGGACCTGGGTTCCAACCCCAGAACCACATACACAGCTAAGTGTCAGAAAAACAAAAATCATATTTAAAAAAATGACTCTCTTTCTCTTAAAAAAATAGCACCTACAAATTCACCTTTCATAGATATATAACGCTTATATGTAACTACAAAGTTTATTTGAACATTTCCCAAGCTATTCTCATAACATTTCAAAGAAGAGACAGGATGAGTACTGTTACCTTCATTTTGAGGCTCTAATCTTTACAAACATTTCTAAGGCTTAAAACTGTCCAAAAAGCTCTGTACACACACACACACACACGCATGCACACACACAATGGAGTTCTACTCAGCTATTAAAAATGATATTGTAGCCTTTGAAGATAAATGGATGGCAATGGAAGAAATCATGCTGATCAAGTTGGCCAAACCCAAAGGCCCAAGGGTCAAATGTTTTCCCTCATTTGTGGAGACTAGAGCAAAACCCAGGCTTGGGTTTTGAAAGGTAGTCAAACTCTTTTTCTAGAACCACCAAAGGCTCAGCAAACACATAATCTAGGGGAACTATAGATATGTGGGGGGAGTGGAAGGATAAAGAGGGATCTAGAGAGACATTCGACAATGTAGCATGTTCTTTACTCACCCCAGAAGCTAAATTATATTTATACAATCATTTAATTCTGGAAAATGGACATTTATAGCTGTTATGGGGGGAATATAGAAGAATCAAGAGACTGGGGTGTGGGCAACATGGGGGGGCAACAGGATTAGAGGCAATTGCATATCATATTGTTACTTTATAATCATTTATGATTGTACAACAACACAAGTCCTTAATTAAAAAAAAGAGATAAAATGTCCTTAGTTTCAGTTTCAAATAAGGGACGACTTAATTAATTTATGATTAACTCTTATTGATACTGATTTATCAGTTGCTTTTCTCATTCATCAGTTCTAGTAATATTTATGTGCTAATCACTGTGCTTAATTCTAAAAATTCAAGGTGAACAAGAGGGTGACTACTGTCTGCCTTTGCAGAGATTCTTGTGTAACATAGAAGACAAATGTTGGACAAATTATTCCAAAAAGCATTAATAAATTGCTAGTTATAAAAGATAAAAAACACATAAAAGCATATGACTCCTAATCGATTTATGTGCAATACTGTTCAGTCAAAGAAATCAAAACTAGTTCTAAAATATGAAATGTGGGCAGTCAACTTTTACCCTGACACTTTGTGTTTTTAAATTCATTTCTGAAACAACAAGAAGATCTTAAGATGACTTCTTTCCAGTCTCATATGTTATCAAATTGATACAAAATGAAATTTTATGTCAAAAATGAAAGTGATATATCTATTATCATCATTTTGAACATTTTGGGGGGAAAATAGATGGTTATTTTTTCTTATGAAGGTTGTATTCATTTTTTCCATTTCCTCAGATTCAGTGATTTATTCTTTAAGTGGCCAAGAATTTACTTTGAGAGTAATAAAATGGTGTCTCAGAACCTGGGAAGACATCCCTACAGAGCACATGGATGTTATTTTGGGTTTGATCATGATTTTCAAATGGCAATACCAAGCTTTTCATGCATTTATTCTTCTCTGTAATTGTTTGAACTTAGTTATTCATTTACAAAGTTGTTGTGTATATTTAAGGTATATGTATACCTATATAACTATGTATATACATCATATTGCATATGTGCATACATGTAGAGAGAGAGGAAGAGAGATAGAGATAGTTACTATTGTTATATTACTATAGTGGAACAAATTAATTTATGTTTTATTTCATGTAGTTACTTTGCCTCTGATGGCAAGAGTTGTTATAATTCATCCAATTATCAAATATTCTGAGTATAGTGCATTTGTATTAATAGAGTCTTCATGTTGTACATTAGCTTTCCAGACATTTTCATCCTAGACGTCTGGTCTCCTGTATCCTTTGACCTTCACCTCTCATTTCCTCTCCAAGTTTCTTAGCATCCAAACATTTTTGTGGCCCTCAAATCATGTAATCTCATCTTTAATCCACACCCTAATATTCATTTATAATTTCTGATTTTCAACATGTTTTCTAGCCTTATCTAAAAAGTAATGCCTTTCCTCACTGATAAAATTATAATAGCCACCATGAAGAACATGTGCTATTGTTTTGAGGTTCCTTTAATTCTCTTTTGGATGAGGACAAATAAACAGACCCAGTGACAACACAATGCTTCCCCACTTAACATTCCTGAACATTATCTGTCATAGAAATAAATTCTGTTTATATCCTAAGTGCTATATTTTTATCATTTGTTTAAACACAGGTTTTGAATTTCCCATCCACTCTATTTATCAAATTGGAAACACTTCCCTTTTCAATTTGCCCAATTTTCCTTATTTCTTGAGCTGAAGTTCTTTAAATGTCATTAGTAGAAGAAAAGTAGACCCATTAATCTATCTGTAGCTTCCATCAGCCACAAGCCAATCGTTTTGTTTGGTTCTAAGCAGAATTTAGAGTTTTCACAATATAGTGACTTATAACCTACCACACACACACACACACACAAGCATCTCTCTGCATGGTATAGGCGTAATGTTGATGTACACAAAGACAAAACAGCTGACATATCATTGCTAGGACAAGAGCTGTGGCTTGCTTTCCTCCTAGTGGAGCAGGGCTGTGGATTTCTCTCTCCTCTCCCTCTCCAATTTTTTTCACAAATGCAAAGCAAGTGCTAATGTGTGCACTAGTTGGGTGGAGATTCTGCCGTTCAATTCAGAATAACATTTGTCTAATTAAAATTGTGTCTGTCTACAGTCCACGTCATTTATTTCACTATAACTTTGACCAAATGAATGAGTCAGCTTCCATTTTGGTTATATTCAAGTATGACTCATGAGCTACACACTCTGTGGGAATTCTTTTCCTATTCTTAGCCATAGACAATTTGGTATGAGGTAATACTTTTAAAATAAAATGATCAATTATGTGTTCTATGTAGAGTTGATATTAGGCATATGCACATTCAAAACTAATGTCACAGGTCAGTCACATTGATACATGCCTGTAGTTCTAGCTACCCTGGAAGAAATTTCAGCCTAGGAGTTAGATATCAACCTGAGAAATACAATGAGAGCCCATATCATAAAAATAAAAATGGAAAAGAATCAGATGTGATGGTACATGCCTGCAATTCCAGCAACATAGGAAGCTAAGGCAGGAGGACAGAAAGTTTTAAGGCCAGTCTTGGCAGCACAGCAAGATTCTGTTTCAAAATAAAATTTAAAAAAGGGGGCTGTAGATGGATTCAACTTCCCGTACCATTCAAAATTTAAAAAATAATAGAAACTGGAAAACTAATGTCACAGTATGACATATTATATCAGTCCCCTATGAGATCATTAACAATAATAGGTATTAAATATTCTCTCTCATAAACCTAAATTCGTACTCTTATTCCATTTACTTTAATATATATGAGGTATATTTGAAAGAATGATTTCTTTTTCTCTTTAAAATAGAAACTTCTCAACAAAGGACATTGATCAAGCCAATGAATACATGAGAAAGTGCTCTAAATCACTAGTAATCAGAGAAATGCAAATTAAAACTACTTTAAGGTATCATCTCATGCCAGTCAGAATGGCAAAAATGAAGAAAATAAACAATAATAGATGCTGGAGGGGTTATGGAGAGATAGGCACACTAACACACTGTTGGTGGAACTGCAGACTGGTACAGCCCCTCTGGAAAGCAGTGTGGAGAATCCTCAAAAAACTAGGGATGAGCCCACCAGATGATCCTGCTATTCCTCTCCTGGGTATTTTTCCAGGGGATTTAGGATCAGCACATTATAGTGACACGGCAATATCTATGTTCATAGCAGCTCAATTTACTATTGCTAGATTATGGAAACAACCCAGATGTCCCTCACTGGATGAATGGATCCAAAAACTGTGGTACATATATACCATGGAATTTTACACAGCAATTAGAAACAATGATATTGCAGTCTTTGAAGGTAAATGGATAACTATGGAAGAAACTATGCTGAGTGAAATCAGCTTAACTCAGAGAACCGAGGGTCAAATGTCTCCACTCATCTGTGGAGGCTGGATCTAGACCCTGGCCAGTGAGAAAGATAGTCTATTATCATGTGTTAAATCCAGATAAGTTGTAATGTTATACAACCTAATACATTTTTAGAGATGTTGTGGGAAGGGGAAGGGAGGGATAAGGGTGAGTAATTGGGGAGGGGGAAACTCTTGGGGGTAAATCTAATCTTCAGACTCTATATACATTTTATATTATTTTGTTAAAACTTGTATGATTGTTCAACAAATAAATTTCTCAATAAAAAAATAAAATTGGAATTCTTTCATAAGTCTGTTGAGGAAAAAGGTACCTTCTAATTATAAGTGGAATGTTTTCATGAATTTAGCTGATTGATATATACAGGCTCATAACAGGCTCTAACATTTATATAAGTAACTTCAGCTTTATAATTTTTACCAGTCCTAGTTCTTACAGAAACACCAAGCATTAAGTTGCACTGCTCGGAAAGTTATTTTGAGAAGTAACCACTCTGAAGGAAAGGGATAGTATAAAATCGCCAAAAACAAAAACCTCATCAGTTTACAAATGAAGTCTGTTGACATACAGGCACTACCTATCTTGCCTCATGGACAATGACAACCCACACAGGATCTGGGCAAAGCAGGAACAAGCCCTACTCAGGGTCCCCAACGGCTCTAAGTGGAAAACATATTTCAGCCATTGAAGTCCTCTCAGCTTTTTCCAAGGCCAAAGATAATCATAAAAAATTGTTTAAAGCAAACAAGTCTCCATTTCAACACAATGAAATGGATAAATTACACATCTCACATTGTATAGAAAGATTAAATCCAATTGGCATGAATATTAATGCAAGTTAATATTTATATGAAAGTTACTTATATGAAAGTCATGACTGTGGATTATGAAAACAGCTGCTTGTTCTAAACACTTTTCTACATTATCTTATTTCATTCCCATAATGACTAATTGATAGAACCTATTGTCAAATAAGACATAAGAAAATCAAAGGAGCTGAAGTTCAGTGACTTGCCCAGGGCCACCCAGTTAGCAAGTGGCAGAGGCCAGGATTCAATGCCAGGCAATGTGACTATAGGGGCTATGCTCTTAACCTCTGCTGTCTGCAGTCTTCCTCTTATACCAGAGAAACATGGAGAGCAGGCGGTAACAGAAAGAAGAAAATTGCTTATACAGAGCAAAAAAGGGAAGGGAAGGGAAGCTTAACAAAGAAACCAAGGGGGAAAGTGAAAGGAGAGGCAAAGAGCACAAGAGAAGGGAAAAGAGAAAGACAATAAATAGACAGCAATAAAATAAGGATGCAGCATGAACTTATGTCCCTGCAATCTGATTTTCCTAATGAAATTGTAGGAAGATGAGAAACCCTCAGTAACTGCTCATTGCCTTTCATCTCATCTCAGAATAAGACTTGGGCAACTGCCACATCAAAAAACTCATAAAAGAAAATACCAATTTATGTACGAATCACACTTGCTCTTCTCCTGAAAATTGCCTGATTTCTTCATTGTAAGTAAGATATTGGGTCCCCATGAATGAACTCTTTGCAGCATTTTCAATCTCAGTTCAAAATACAAAAGACCACTGGCGTGCATTAAGTATCTTTTCTAAATGAGGTTTGTAGGCTATGCTGAGAATCAGAAGTACCAACCCCTAAACAAGTTTTTACCGAGACTCTTTTCAGATGTCTGTTGTAATGTGAAAGATGAAGAAAGCAAGCAAGTAGCAGTTACAAGGAAATCTGTCAAAAAAGCAAGACCAACTGCAGTGATCAGTGTATTTATGCTAAATGGATTTCCCTTGCAAATATAAGTGGAATAGAGAAAGCAGAAGATTTTTAGTGTAGGAGGCAGGGACTTTAAATGAGCTCCGGATGATCATATGGTTTCTGCTTGTTCTCTAATTCCATATATCAGGAATATGAAAACATCACAACATTTTTCCAAAGAGAAATGAAGAAGCCCAGGTTCTGGGCTCTGCTTTCTATCTTGAGCAACCATCCTTATTTTTCTGAGCCTGGGTTACTGTATCTTTAAATTAAAGTGACCCTTTCAGCTTTTATAATCTATGTTTTTTATGGCAACTACCTTTGATGATCATAATTTTGCACATGCAAGCCAGTATTTGTGTTCAGGTGCACACATACATGTGCACACACTCATACACACACGCTCTAACTTCATATGATTATTACTTTCTGTCTCCAAGTAGAACTACATCTATTTTATTCAAATTCAGTGTTTATCTAACCTACAGCTTTCTTTAGATGGCACACAGAACATCTTATTATTAGGAAAATTTCCAACATCTCATGACTTCATTTACCCTGTGCAAAACTCAAATCAAAATGGATGAAAGACTTAGGAATTAAACCAAAAACCTTATAACTGTAAGACCCCCAAAGCATAAGAAATAAAACTGAGAATCAGTAAGTGGGATGGTATTAAATTAAAAAGCTTCTGCACAGCTAACTAATCAATTAAGAACATGAAGAGAGAGCATAGAATGGGAGAAAATAATGGCCAGTTACTCCTCTGACAGGCGGTTAATATCCAGAATATACAAAGAATTCAGAAATCTTAACACCAAAACCACAAATAACTCAATCAATAAATGGGCAAAAGAACTAAACAGAAACTTCCTCAACAGAAGAAATACAAAAGGCCAATAAATATATGAAGAAATGTTCAACATCTCTAGTAATCAGGGCAATGCAAATCAAAACTATATTAAAATTTCACTTCAGTCAGAGGGGCAAAGATCAAGAATACAAACAACAGGTGCTGGACAGGTTGTGCGTAGAAAGGAACACTTTATTGGTGGGGGACTGCAGATCAGCACAGCCACTCTGGAAAGCAGTAGGGAGACTCCTAAAAGATTGGAGCCATTGTATGACCCAAGTATCCCACTCCTGGCTATTTTCCCAGAAGATATAAAGTTGGCATATTATAGCAACACAGCTTCATCAATGCTTATAGCACCACAATTCAAAATAGCTAAATTGTGGAATCAACCCAGATGTCCATCACTGGATGAATGAATCAAGAAACGGTGGTGTATATATATGCTATATAGAGGGGGGAGGACAGAGAAGCAGGGGACATCAATGGAGGAAAGAGACCAGATAGGGGGTGGGGGAGTGATGGCGAGAGAATTGGGCCAAATATATTGTTATAATGTGTGCATATATGAATGTGTAACAACGAATCCCTTCATTGTATACAAATATAATACACCAATAAAAAAAGTAATTTTCTCAAATATATATTGTTTCAGAGTTGCTATTTACATTATATATTAAAGGAAAGTATTGAATTCTTCTGTGACTTAGATGTGTTACTGAATGCCAGCATATATTTGATGAAACTGAAGTCTCTACAAGAGAAAAAATGAGAAACTCAGGGACATTTAGAAAATGAAAGTAGAAGTGACATTAAGCCAATATATATACACAATGGATTTATACTCAGCTATTAGAAACAACAGTATTGCAGCCTTTGAAGGTAAGTGGATGATGGCAATAGAAGAAATCATGCTGAGAGAAGTTAGCATAACCCAGCATCAAGGGCCAAATGTTTTCCCTCATTTGTGGAGGTGGGAGCTAAACCCAGGCTTGGGTGAAAGGTAGTCACACTCATGCATTAGACCCACCAAGGGAATAGCAACACATAATCTAGGGCAACCATAGACTTGTGGCGGGGCAGGAGAGGGAGCGAGGATAGGGAGGCATTGATCTAGGGAGACAATCAACAATGTAGCATACTCTTTACATCCCTGAGAAGTCAAGTCAAATGATGCTTATGCAAGCAATCATTTAACTCTGGAAAATGTATAATCATATATATATATATATATATATATATATATATATATGGACATTTATATGTCTTATAGGGGTGTAATATAGAAAAATCAAGAGACCATGGTGTGGGCAACATGGGAGTAACTATGGTTTAAGATTAAATATATATCATATTATTACTTTGTATGCATTTATGATTGTACCACACCTGAACTCATTAATAAAAAAAAGATGCTATGTAAAATGGAAATAAAGTCCAATAGCCAATCCAGCATATGTATATATCCCCAGGTTAAAAATGTGGAAAGCAACACAATCAAAGTATTAGGATGTGACTGCCTTCACGTAAGGCCAAACAAGTTATCTCTAATGAGGCACTTGACCTTAGAGACCTGAATTATGCTAGTGGCATTTAATAATGAAAAATAATTAACGAGGGTTATCTGGATAGATCTCTCTTACCTTTTAATAGTTCTGGCAATGCTTCCTCCCTGAAGCCATTCCCCAGCTACCTTCCCCTCCCCTCTTCAGGAACCTCTGAGGGCCTCCCCAGCCATGGAAATCTAACCATCTCACACTGAGAAAGCTTCCTGATCCCGCTGCTTATTCCTATTCTGGCTTCTCTCAATAGGTAGCTGTGAGTTCTTTAAGGGCACCAAATATATATTATTTGCTTTGTACACTGCTCAGCACTCCTTAATTATGCAGCAAAATAATAAAGTAAATTTAATATGGATTCTTATTGCTTGTGTTTGGTTAACATAGGGTATATTGAAGTGATGTTTATATATAGGTACTTAATGACCAGAACCATTTTTCATCTGAAGAAAATAAAGGTCATGTTCACAGAGAAGTTATATATTTCTGTCTATAGTTTGGGAATGTAATATTACAACTGACTATATTCTTGTGGAATGGAGAAAGAGCTTAATCCCTCTCATTTACAGGCAAGACGCACAGTTCCTAAAATTGTACATGTGTTTGTGTAAGCATGACTCTTCTTCTGCAAGGAGACTTAATCAGAATTATCAGAACTACTGCTTGATAGTTTATCTGTTCTAGATTCTCTATGTTTAAGTGTACAAAAATAATGAGAAAATATTTTACAGTTAATCCTCAATTCAACCAAATCCATGGAACAGCAAGGAACCAAAAAATTGATGTTTAAAGGACACTTTAAAACTTGATGAGATTTTAAAGTCTCCTGAACATGTAACGAGTGTTCGGAGCATTTTGAACTATGCTCGTTACTCTCACTCCTGATCTTCTTGGAGTCACTAAAACTCTACCTGCATCTGATTTAAATAGTGCATTAAACTCTGGGTCCTCTTGACTTTTTTTGTATTTGACTGCTGATTTCATATTGTGGTAAGAGATTGTTATTCTGCAAGCAGTTTCTCAAACCAAAATCATAAAAAGTGAAAGAAATAATTCCTTCTGAGTTAAATAATAACATCCCCATAAGGATTATTTATACCTCACAAACTCTGGCTGTTTTTTGTTTTGGATTTTAGTACTGTTGTTATAAAATTGTCTATCCAAATTTATAAAGATATAAATGAAAGTAATATCCCCAGAAAATGTGATCTATGCTTTTAACTTGTCTCCTGGGGAAGAGAAGACAAAATAAACCTAAGAGCTGCTAAACAGCCCTTCTACAAGAAACTCCTTTATGGAAAGAAGCTAAGTGAGAGCTGAGAAAAGAAATATCATACAATTTATCACACCCCCAAAAAAATGTTTAAGTTTACCACTAAAATACAATACAAAGTGTATACTGCCAACCCTTTTCACCCTATAAAATTTTAGTAAAAAAAGAGTATTGTCATCCATAACAGATGCCACATGATAGCACCACAAAATGAAAATCCTCATTGTTCATTTTTACAAAGAAAAATAAAACCCTAATCATTAATTATTTATTGATCTAGAATGTTCAATAGTTACACTGACTCAATCCTTTATGTGAAAGTATGTTTATGTTTGGGAAAAGCGTCACTCATACCAGAGCTTTGTGTTTTAGCTTCTTCAGGAAACTAGAAACATCAATGAAATTAGAAGTTCTAATTGTCTGGTATTATCATATTTTTCAGTTAAAATGTAGATTTTTTTATTGTGCCTGCCAGTGTAACAGTGGATATATAATATTATATAGTTTTCTTGAATTCCAGTTGCTGATTCCCTGGCCCTCTAACTCCAAGCTCTTGGAATTACTATGCAAGCTTTTAATTACCAGTATTATATTGTCCTGCATCATGTGAAATTCCTAGAATAGCTTCTCATCTCCTAGCTAATCTATTCACCTGCAGTCTTCCATGTTGCGTGTCACTAAAAGGGGAAAAGTAGAAAGCCATGAGGAATCACAGGGAACTGAAAGAGTCTTATCAGGAAACAAGGCTTCAACAGTCATGTGAAAGACAGCAGCTAAAGAGCGAATAATGAAGAAATACAGAGGAGACTGCAGTATGAGAAACATGCAAAGGAGAGAGAAGAAAAAACGAGAAGAGAAAGAGGGAGAGAAAGAGACTGTGAGTCTTGTGTAAACAGAAAGTCTCAGAATTCCAAGACACCAAGTATGATGAAACCAGGATGGAATGCAGGAATGACATGGGTAGCTGACCAAAGGTGATATAATGATAAGACTCTAAATGTAGAAGTAACCACTGCCCAATCCTCTGGGGAGGAGACTCCACAGAGAAATACTTGAGGATTCTTTACTAAGACAAAAAGTTAATTAAAATAAACAAATTAAAAAATAGCTCCTGATGAAAGTCTCCCACAACCTGATGGTTTCCAGTAAAATAGAAAATTCACAGTCCCATCCCTCTACAGCAAAGTGCAAGACACAGTCCAGTCAGTGATTCATTCCTTGAACTTGAATAAAAAGATGATCATGGTTCCTGAGAAATCTGAAGAGAGGTTTCCTGGAAAGAGATACCCTGAAACACATAAGATAAAGTGCACCCAGATGAAACAGGGATAACCTGAAAAAAAAATTTTTTTTTTTTGTAATGCTGGAGATCAAATTCACTACATGCTAGGCAAGCACTCTACTAATGAGCTACATTCTAAGAACTGGAAAATAGAAGAAAATGTATAAATATCTCTGATTACTATCCAATGAAAGAATAAAGAAAATAATATTAAAGAAAACAAAAATCAGTATATCACAATAATACTTAAATTGGAGAACAAGACACAGCTAAAGATTACAAAAGGAGTGTTAAAACATTCAATGGAAAGAATAGAATATAAACATGAAAAATTTTCTAAGTAGAAATTTTTAAAGGGAAAAACAGAAGTACAACAGGAAAGTTAAAAGATATTGAAGATCATCTAAGAAGTCCAATGTCCAACTAATATTCCTGGAATAAGTGAATAGAGCAATGGAAGAAGATAAATTATCAAGGACCTATTATAGCCCAGGGCTTAAGGACCCAAGCCTGCAAATTGAAATGACCCAGAGCAATGGGCCGAGGTTACAGCAGTAAGCTAAGCCCACTATAGTAAAGGACATCAGATACAAGATGAAGCCACTTGAGGAACACAAGGGGATCATAGTGAAGGCCATTGCAGCATTTTTATCCATCCTGAGTTTAAATGCCACCAATATCTGATGACTACCTAACATGCACCTCAATTGCAAACTGTGCCTCAGTGCCTCGGGTCTTCTCCTACCTGCATATTTGAGAGGAACCTCAAATACGATGCGTTCAACTGTACCATCTTTCGCAAGCACTATCTCTGCCTCCTGCTTGTTTATCCCTAGGTGGTACTATGCCCTCCAGCCAGGAACAAGCAACTAGAGTCACCAGGACGCTTCTCTCTCTCACTGTCAGCACGCACACAGGCACTCAGTGGTGTCAATTTCACTTTCTTCTTCTTAAGCCTATTCTTAAGCCCATTCTTACTAGCATCAGATGGATTTGTATAACTACGTGATAATCAAAACAGTATTGGCAAAGCACTAAGCAAATTGATTATGGAGTTGAACAGAGGTCCAATCAGACCATGTACATATGGAAATACAGAGTAACACAGAAACCTCATCATAATATACGTAGCATTTCAAGTAAACAGGCAGCATATGGCCATTTTAATAGTTACTCACTTAGAAAAAATATCATTTTTTAAAGAGAGAATCCAATTTTATTTATTTTTCCATCTAGCCTTTGTTTCTCCAACACTTAGTTGTATATGTGGTGCTGGGGTTTGAGCTCAAGTCCTCATTCATGCCAGGCAAGTGCTCCAGCTGCTAAGCCGCTGCTCCAGCCCCAGGTGTAGTCCTTTTTGACATAATCACAACTCAGATGGAAATGAGAAAAGCAAGAATATGAAATTATTAAAAGAAAAATTAAGAAATTATGTAACTTTCGGTTAATGAAGACCTTTTTTTAAAGAAAATGAATATTAATATTGGGGAAGTTTTATAAATATCAATTATTCTCCTAAAATCTTCAAATAAATTAAGTTGTTTAAATATTCACCAACCCTATACAAGTATTATGAGGATGTCATCTTACAGTTGAGAAAACGGATGCAAAGGGGGTGAAGTACTTTCTCAAATGCGTGCGATTTCTCAATGGCAGCACTGGGATTCTAACACAGGCCATCTGTCTCCAGACACTGTTCTCTCAAACACCACTTCTTACTGTCTCGCAATAAATTTGAATACGTAGAAACTTAACAATTTGAACAAGAAAAACATCCTCAGCAAAGTTAAAATATACATTGGAATGCAATATTTATAATACATTCAATAAAAGTAATTAGCATACTACATATAGGAGCATCTCCAAATCAATGAAAGTTAACCCAATGCAAATAAAGCAGCAATAATTTGAAAGGGCAATTAATGAAAGAAAAAATGCATGTCATCAAACATATATTGCGCGCAGTTTCACTGGCAACCAGAGAAATGTCGATTTAAAATGTAATGATGTGGGGCTGGAGTGGTGTTTCAGTGGTTATGGTGCTTGTCTGGCAGGCACAAGGATCCAGGTTCAAACCCCAGCACCACGTATACAACAAAGTGTTGGAGTAACAAAGCCCAGATAGAAAAATAAATAAAAATTGATTCTTTCTCTCTCTCACTGTCTCCTTTTCTCTTTGAAAAAAAAAAGATGATGTACTGTTTCATAGACTGATAAAAGTAAAAATTTGGGCTGGAGCAGTGGCTTGGTGGTTACGGCGCTAGACTGGCATGCACGAGTACACGGGTTCAAGCCCCAGCACCACGTATACAACTAAGTGTCAGAGCAATGAAAGCCATGTGAAAAACTTAATAAAATTTGATTCTCTGTCTCTCTCTCTCTCTCTAAAAAAAAGTAAAAATTTTAGTAAAAAATATTAAGAAAAAAGATATTTTTTAAAATTGCATTTGCCTGGTGTTTCACTTGTCAATATGTAGAGTAACTAAAAGTGTACATATGTTTCAGTAAATAGTTTCTAAGGGTCAACCATACAGGGGAAAAATCTCACCTTTAAACATTAAAATGAAGCCAAAAATAAAAGTGTTGATCACTGCTTTTACATAAAAACAAGAAAGGAAAATGTGCTCATGAATGTGGACTTACTAAATCGGCTCTGTTTTATATCCTATGAATAATTATTCAGCTATTAGAAGTGATTAATTACATCTACATTTAATAACATTGATAGATTTTTCAAATATAACATGGAGGCTGGGAAACCCATCTTATGCAAGATGATCCTTATGAAACCTCACTCTCTTTAATCCCTCTACCCCCCAAAGTGCCCAACACTGTATACAGTCTAGAGGTATGTGCTTTGTAGGCATATATATACACAGAAGTAAGGGTACGGATCTGGAAGTATTACATATCAGATTTATAATACTATGGATGTAAGGACGTAGAATGTGGCTTTATTATTTTAGAGGAAAACCTATCCAAAGCTTGCCAGTAGAGTTGAATGCCAAAGAAACAACAGATTAACAATTAAGTATCCTAAAGTACCAGGAAGAAATGGCATAAGACGCTTGTGAAAGGTAACAGGACAGATTTTATTCAGACTCCTGCAATAGGGGAGAGAGTCCACAGCATCCCCTGAGCCCAACTCTAGCTAAGTGAATGGGCCTGAGGATTTTACAAGAATAGAGGAGGAACAAATAGGGTCTGTGGGAAAGGAAAAAGGCATGGAGGGGCTGCTGTGTCCATGGAGACGAGGACAATGGCAAAGTGGTAAGTGGGCAATTTGGAACAGGTTTACAAATGTGTGCTTTTTGTGGTTTGCCAGTGTTGTGTTTTCTCCAGGGAGGACTCGGGATGAGGCTGGGACCTCACAGGCCAGCGCAGGTGCAGGTCAGGCTAAAGTAGGGTCAGGTCTCTTAGCACAACAGAGACACCAGTAACATGGGAGCTTTTAAGATAGAACTAAAATCACAGCAGGAAAGCAGACAAGACTACAAATACTGATGTAGCGTTACTGACAGGCTGTGAAAAGAGAACGGCGCAAGCAGGCCATGCACGAAGTGTAATTATACGAAGGAAAAAATTGGAATAAAAGCATTTGTTTTAACATAGAGATAAAGGAGATAAAGGGTAAATGTTAAATGAGTTAAAAGCATTATTGATACAAAAGATAATACAGAAAACTTGATTTCCATCACAAACCTCTCTTTCTCCCAACTCCCACAGAGCTATGTCCGTACGACTTGGATAAAATTATTTTAAATTTCCCCAATACAAACAAATGATAAATGTTCAAACTAATACCAATTACCCCAGTCTGATCGTTATTCATTCTCATTGTACTTATGGATTTAAATGTCACACTGCATCCCATAAATATGCATGATTATTATGTGTCAATTTCAAAAATGAAAGATAGATGTTAAAGGGATTTGGAACATTTAAAACTGGTACATTTCTTAGAAAAGATATTGCTTTAAAAAACAAAGTTTTTATAAGATATTCTATTTACATTATCATGTAATGGGCTTATTAACATCTTAAATAAATTACTATTTTAAAAATATTTTAATGAAAATTATCCTAAAAAGGGAATAATAAAGTTAATTTGGTTTGTCTAAATTATTCTCTTTAATCTATTTAGGATTATTATAAAGCTTCACAAGGATTAACATTTTAGTTGGGAAGGAAAATTTTTCTTTCTATGCCCAGGTAGTATTAGAATTCGATAAATAGGAGAAAGGCGATGATACTTCAATAGAGTATATTTATGTGAATATTAACATCCACCCTGATGATAGAGTAATGCTTTCATTTCTTCCCAAATAGTAAATGAGAAAACAATTCAAGTGTTTAGAAGATTCGGTAAGGTTGTGGCATAAAGAAGGGTCTTGGTCACTTGAGAGATCAGTACAATGTGGCATGTGAACCACTCAGTGCAAAGCAATGTAGGTTCCTAGTCTCCCACAGTGGGAGCGTAAGTGGGATCCCCCTGTTTCAGCTTTCTTTCTTCTATTTCCCTCCTTTTGTCCAGCCATCACACGCTCTTGTCCCTTTTCTCCTCTGAACTTCCTCATCATCACCATTTTGATTTCCAGGACATTTGCAAAGTGGTAAGTGGGAAATTTCCAACAGGTTTAAATTGTGTACATGCAGCCATGGTACCTATCTCCTATCTTTGTCCATGACAAGTAAATAAAAATCCAGTTAAAGTTACCTTATTGAGCACCCAGAGCAGGTTAGACTTTGTGGGCATGTCACATGTGGCATTTTTACTCTTCAAGACAAATGTCAAGGGAACCATGGTGGCATGATTATTTCAATCTCAGTCTTGCTTTCTTAAGAAAGTAACTTTAAAAAAAAAGGTCTGATATATACTTACCTTAAATAATTTACATATAGGGGATTAACAATGACAAACAACAATAAACACAAAAATATAATCTCCTTTCCAGAAAAAAATATTAAAATGATTCTAGACATCCTTATAAGAATCGATCATTATGACGGATGGATGGATGGATGTAGAGAGACAGACAGACTTGAGAGAAAGATTTTTTCTAATATTTAGAGAAAATACTTGTTGTTTTTATTAAATTTTCTTGTTATTTATGTTTACAGAAGATAAATAACTTGAAGATTGACTTGCTAAATTTTGCATAACCATAAGATATTTGAAAAAAGATCCTTATTGGATCAAGACATTATTAAAAACATTGACAATTTGGGATTACTTTGTAAACTGTTTGATTTTAGACAATCCACTTTCCTCTCTTTGAATAAAGAGCACCTTAATGCTTTCACATTCTCTCCTTCTATCCCCCCTCTCCTCCCCCTTTCCTTCCCTCCTTCTCCTAATTGTTACTCTTACAATGATAACTATAACATGTAAATTTTCTCTGTAATCATAATCCCTGTAATTATTTATGATTCATGCTATAGATAAATGTATTCCAGAACAAATACTCTGTAATGTTCCCTATAAAACCTACCACTGCTTATAAATTATACATGTATTTGTGTGCTTGTTAGTAAATTTCTTCTCCCCAAAGACTTCCTTCCAGGAAGGCAGGAACTGTTTCTCTGCTTACCACTGTAACACCACACCTCAAAGCGTACCTGTTGAAAAAGAGGTATTCAATAGAAATTTGTTGGATCAAGAACCAAATGTGTTAAGATTCCCATGGAATGAATGTATGGAATAAGAATGGGATTCAGAAGAGGATGTGGTGTTTAGGAAAAGTGTTGTAGAAGGTAATGCTTCAAGTAGCATGGATTTTGACAGATGAGTGTCCACTGCTCCATGTGTGTGATTACTCTGTGGGCAGGATGGTATGGGGACCCACAGAAGATGGGCCCAGTGAGCTGTGTGCCTAATACAATTCTATTTATGTGTGTTTCGTACCCAGAGAATTATTTGGATGAATACCTATAAGTTAATTGTAGTTAACGAGGGCAAACTAGTTCCAAGTATTTTTTTTCTCTTCTTTGTACCTTTTTCTAAAACCTATCTTTTCTATCACTTTAACAATCAGATAAGTATAATAATGTTATCTTCATTTTTGAAAAATTTACACCCATAACAACTAACATTTATGGAGGGTTTACTATGCTCCATAAAAATGCTATAAATATTACTATGAGTTTATTTCATATTTAAAAACTATGAGATATGTTTTATTGCTTTCTCCATTTATGAATGAGGGAAATAAGAACACGGAGAAATGAAATAGCTTGGACAAGGTTGCACAGCTAGTAAGGAAAGTAACTAGCATTTAAAACCAACCTGTCCGGTGTCAGAGATAATGACACTTACACATAGCTACTTCTCTTGAGAGAGCAAAATGTGGATGATTGGCGCTTTTTCCCTACAGTCTCCATTAGAAGAAATCCAGCAGCATTAAGGACACATAGGTTGCCCCCACTAGGCAATCTTCTCATTTTGCACTTTTCCTCTTAAAAGACTTACGATGTCCAACAAAGATCATTGCGTGCCTATCACCATCATCATCAGGGCTGTGAACACCTGGGATTTGTCATTTAAAAACTGTTAGGATGCAGTCTCCTGGGTGAGCTGCATATGAAATCAAGCCCCTCCTGTATTATTTCTCCCTCTCCTCAGATGGAGAAATTATCAATGGATAATTCATCACCTCGCCTTAAAGGGCCATTTGAAAACCCTTCGCTTGTATTGGCATTTCTGTTCCCAGTATAAATGTCATGCCTCATCAGGGTCCGGTAATGAAATGTGATGTCCTCTATTTGCTGTCGTTTTCAAGGGCATTTGGTGAGACTGCAGTTCTATATGCCTTATCCATCATCTCACACTGCCTGGACTGCAAAAAGAACAGAAACTGCAGGTAATTCTTAGCCCTAGGCAAAGCCTCTGCCCTAACATCGGACGGAAAACCAAATACGATAGTGGCTCATTTCCAACAAACCTTGAATACAATGTTGTGTTGTGACATCAGGTCTGATTTTCTTTTTAGCTCAACTCACAAGGGTTGCAAACACATGTGTCTGCTATACGATTCTTTGTGCCAAGAAGCTTCTTAATCAGCTTTTAAGAAATTAGGTACATGAGACATAATCTACGCCTAATCTAGATTCTCTAATTGCTAGGCCATTGTAAATACATATGCATGTGTGTACATATATATACACACATACACACGTGTGTGTGTGTATATATATATATAGAGAGAGTATTTCCTTTATCAAGTATGAAATTTTTGTCTGTCATAAACATTTCATATTGTATCCTCTGGATTTTAATCACGTGAACAGGCTACAGGACCTCAGACTTGTTACTAGTAACTTGTAAATGTCATATTCCGTAGCACACCACACATTCTTGATTGATAGTTCCATTTAGTTGGTTTGGGGACCATCTCTTGATAATATAGGGGAGTTTCCACAACCAATTCAGTTCATAAGAACAAGGTAGATTGTTGACATGCAAAGGAAGTAAAATATTCAATTTGGGGTCTAAAATCATTTAATTCAACCAATTATACAATTATGAACCCTTCGTCTCATTTTGTAGTGTTTGACCCTTGCTGAAACAAACGAAAAGTATCCCAGGAAAATGACTGAAAAAGCTAAAGTGAACCAGCAGGTTTTCCTTTCCATGCTTGTGTTGAGGAGCCACCTCACTTGTAACCCTCACTCAGCTTAGTCTGGGTTATTTAAATCGTTCTTTTAACTAATCTCATCTGCTTCCCTTTGTACCGATGGGCATTGTTTTCTCCCGAGACACAGTGAAAAGGAAGATGGCAGTGCTGGTGACTACTCCTGTGTTCTTGCTGTAATCCAGCAGGGACCTCAACACGCAACCCAGCACTCTACTGTCACACCATTACACCGTCTCCCACCACCACCGATGTGTTTTCTAGAGACACTGCTCTGCATCTCTGAAATTTCTGGTGCTCTTTCAATGATCATGAGCAATAAAATAATAAACTAAAAGAGGAAAGTGAAATCTCAAACACAAATACAATTAAAGTATGGCATTTCTTCCCCCTTTTGTCCCTGCTCTGACATCTGACTTATTCACTCATACGTGTCCACATTCTATTATTTTTTTTTCTAAAATGAGAGTGAGTGAGAGAGAGAGTCAATTTTATTTATTTTTTCATCTGGTTTTGTTTTCCGACACTTAGTTATGAATATGATGCTGAGGATCAAACGTAGGTCATTGCACATGCCAGGCAAGTGCTTTATCCAGCCCCTGCATTTTATTTTTTATATTCCTGAGGTCTCCTAAATCTTGGGGGGCAAGGTGAGCTCTTCTTTGTTCTTCATGGCTAAGCCCACTACTTTGTCCTCTCTCCTAAGGAATGGCTATGGTCCTCAAGGTGAACTGATGTGGTAGGCTAGGGAAATAGCTAAGGAGACTGGCCAGACCAGTGCAAAGCTCACTGCAGCTTTGTGACTATAAAATATTACTGAGAGAGACAGCAGGCAGGAAGGCTTCAGCGTCTCCCTTTAAATTCCTCATAAGTTATTCTATGTCAAAATAATAAATGGGCTGCTATTATTTGTATATCAGTACAAATGTAAGAACATGCCTGGAATTTAGAAATTCTAACTGAGTATAAGAAGAGAAAGTAAATGATATGCTTTAGATATGAGCGGTGCCCCTACAGCTCACGTGTGAGAGAATGCAAGACAGTTTAGAGGTGAAATGATCATGAGCCCCTTAACCTGATCAGTGCACTGATCATCTGACAGGGATTATCTGAGTGGTGACTGTAGGCAGGAAGGGTGTGGCCAGAGGAGGAGGGTCACCGGGATAGTGCCTTTGGGATATCTATTTTGTCCCTGGAGAGTGGATCCATCTCTGTTTCCTGCTTCCATGTCCTGACCTGCTGTCCTCTGCCACACTTCTCTGTCATGATGTCCTGCCTCACCTCAGGCCCAGAACAATAGAGTCAGCCATCTATGGTCTGAGACCTCTGAAACTTTGAGCCCCCAAATAAACTTTTCCTCCTCTGACTGTTCTTATTAGGTCTTTTTGTCACAGCAGTAAAAAAAACTAACTCAAATGGTATATTTTAGAATATCACTGTATTTTATTTTTAATTTTGGCAAGAACACCGAACACAAGATGTGCCCTTTTAGAAAACGCTGAAGTGTGCATTGCCTGCTGCTGACTGTAGGTTCACAGTAGGTACACAGTTCTATAGAAGAGCTTTAAGCACTTTCATTTCGCCTGACTGAACCATTACGTCCACTGATCTGTAACTCCCCATTTCTCCTTCCTTCCAGCCCAGGTAACCACAATTCAACTTTTTCATTCTGTGAATTTCACTATCTTGGATACCCCAGATGAATGTGATATTTTTCTTTCTGTGACTCACCTGTTTCACTGAGCACAGTGCTCTCAAGGTTCATCCATTTTGTCACATGACATAATTTCATTTTGAAGGCTGAATAGTATTCCATTGTACACATATCCCACATTTCCTTATCTATTCATCTGTTAATGGGCACACAGGCTGTCGTTTGCTTGTTTCTGTGAGATTTGAACCTTGCTATGTTACTCAGGCTTGTGTCTAACTCCTGAATTCAAGTGAGGCACTGGCCTTAGCCTCAGGAGTAGCCTGGATTGCAGGAGAGCACCGGCAAGGTCAGCTTTGCACATGGTTATTTCTACGTCTACGTCATGTATGGCTCTCTTGACTTCAGTGAGAATCTTTATGAAATTATTTCTAAATTCTCTCAGGTAAATTATTTAACTCCACTTCATTAGGGTCAGTTTCTGGAGATTTATCTTGCCCCTTGGACATCCTTGCCTGATTCTTCATTTTCCTGGACTTTGCTCCTTTCTCTGTGCATTACACAAAGCAGTATCTCCCCCAGTTTTTGCAGACTAGCCTTTACAATGTAGAGGACCACCACCAGTCAGCGCAGGTGGAGAGTGTGGGGGCTGCCACCCACTCTTTCTCTCCCCAGGGAGAAACCGGCAGCTGTGGGTGTAGTCAGCTCACTCTGTCCTACGCCACAAGGGGGAGCTATGGCTCCCGTGCAGCTGGACTATGCTCCCAGTGAGAGCCCTAGGATTGGGGAAAACAGATGCCAGATGTCTGGGGAACCCTGGTGAAGCTGGATCACTGGGCTGGTTAATGAACACTTTCTCTCCCAGGGCTGGGGGAGGCAGAGACTGAAAGCTGGGATTTTTCATCTGCTCAATCTGGGATGAGCAGCGGGGAATGATCAACAGCATCTCCCAGTCCAAGCTGCTGCCTCCATTCTGTCCAGGTGGCTAACTGTGCCAGACCCTATCTCTAAATGTAATCACATGGGAGAGGCATGAAATTCTCTTGTCTAGATTAAGATCCCTTCCTTTAACACTACTGTGAATGGGAAAAACCTAGACCAGTTAAAATGTAACACTATCAACTGAAAAATCCTCAGTATAAAATCCCTCTTCAGGAACCTCCCAATGTAGAAGGGACCATGCACATCAATTTAGGCTAACAGGAACTTGACAGATGCTGCCACAGCAAACAGCCAAATTTCAAATCTAGAGCTCAGTTAGAACTATGTATACAGTAGGCATCACAGAATTCACTTCTCGGTGGCATAAAGACTTAATTTTCTTTCTTGAATCCTTCCATTCACAAACCTTCATCACAAATTCCACCTCTAACCAATTCTGTGAGGCAGCCCTGGACAGCCCAAAGGGAAGCCCCTGTCACTAGAATTAAGCCTTTTGAGATATCAGGGACCTGCAGAAAGCACACAGGTTTGGGGGACCAATAAGTCCTGGTTCTGAATGCTAACTAAATTATTTTTTCCCTGTCAGACCTTGGCAGGTTATTTAACCTCTCCAACAGGAAGTTTCATTCTTTGGCAAAAATAGGACCAATAGAGACTATCTCACAGAACTCTTGAAAAGTAGAAGTAATCAAGTAATGGTTTCTTGGATTGTGACTGGAAAATAATGACTTGATATATGCTGCTTAGAAAAAAGATGAAGTGGAAGAAGAAGAGGAGGAGGAGGAGGGGAGGAAATCTATTTAATTTAAAGGATATCATCAAGCAATCAAAATTATTTTTTGTTCACTCTAAAGAACTATAGCATTTTTAGGAAGGGAAACCTGGGAAAACTATACCCTCCATTGAACATATAGAAAAATGCCTAAATTCTCAAAATGTTGGGAATCTGGGGTACAGCAGGACATGGAGGGGTGAGAGTGATGTCAGCAACATAACGGAATAGGAAGCCCTGGAGCATCCCTCCCATCACATACACACCAACTTAGCAGCAAGCCATGGATACATTTCCTTGGTGACAAATAAAGAGACCATGAAACTAGATTCAAAATCAGTGTGGAGATTAGGACACCCTTTTGCCAGGGACCCTGCCCTGACATAGTGCCTTATGACCAGAAAGATTTCTCCTAACCTCAGGTTCATCCAGTGGAGAGAAGGAGTTAATAGACTCAGAGACTTAACTTTGCCAAGGGGGATCCCCAAAACTCCATGACGTTTTTCACTTCATAAGGGTGGGGTCCAATTCCATCAGGACAGGTGCCATCATGGGAAGAGGAAGAGACACCATCGTTCTTGCTCTCTCTTCCATATGAGGACAAAGTTTAAAGGGAGGGGGGTCATCTGCCAGCTAGATGAGCCCTCACCAGGACCCAAATCTGCTGGCACCAGATTCTCACATTCTAGCCTCCCAAAATGTGGGAAAAAATCATTTCTGTCGTTTAAGACACCCAGTCTACATTTTGTTAGGGTATCTCCAACTAACCAGTATGGTGAGGGTCCAGGGAAACCTCACAGTGTCTGACATCTTCTTTTCCTCCTCCTATCCGATGAGCGTTTGGTGTTCAGCCCAAATGCAGCAAGGGTTACAGTCAGAAGACAAAGTAACTATGTTCAAAAACAAAAGCAACTAAACCCCTCTAAGTCCTGTATTATGGTCCGCATGACCAAAGACAGCATGCAGCTGGGAGAAGGTCAGTTCCTCCACTGTCTCGGATGTGTCAGAGACCACAGATGCATCACTGTGGTCAGAGCGATGGGGTGCCACGTCAGAGCGACCGCCTTGCAGGGCAGCAACTAGAGGGACGGAAATGAAGGATAACAAGGAACACAGTTGTCTTCAGCACATTTCAAACATCTGGGGCTTTCAGAAATGATGAGAGGAGATTCGGGCAGAAAGGGGAAGCAGGGAGGACTGGGACATATGGAGGAGTAGCGGTCATGCAGATGGGAGTGCACAGCACACAGGACAATGTTGCTAATGTAATCTCATTGGTATTCACAGGCTTTGTGAGGTCTGGAAACACTCACACCCACAGAGCAAAACATTACAACATATGCTAATGCTTGCTTTTATAACATGTTATTATACCATGTATTTTTTAAAGTTCTCCCTGAAATATAATAATTGTATACCAATACTGAAATAATGATTCTTTTCTTTCTGTTCATTGCTTTTACAAAAGAAATTATTTTCTTATCCACATCAGATATTCTTGCCTAGCATTTTCAGGAAAAACCCTGACATGTTACTAAAAAAAAATACATTCACAGTTTCATTTACATATAAAATGTTTTAGGCAGATATTTCTCTGCTTCTAGAAATATATGTCTTGATGCAAAGTGATCTTACCAGTAACAATAATTTACCAGAAAAACACAGTAAGTGACATGATGCTTACAAGACAGATATCTCCTCGAAAGGCATGGAAGGGGTCTGACGAATCAGTGTCCAGTGTCCCCCTTAAGAAATACTGAAAGACAGTGGCAGCAAATTCCCTGACACAGCTGAAGTCAGTTTAGAAAAAGTCAATTCAAGCTTTCAGGTTATTTCATATGCACACCCATGCTTTAGCTGAGATGTATTCATCACCTGTGAATATGGTAAACAAAACCACAGTAAGACAAGATAAGTCCCAGCAGCCTTTGATCAAGCAGCCCTGACTGGGCCCCCGGCATGCATATGGTTACGGGAAATTGGTTGGGGTGGGTGGGGAGATGTCCTGCCCTGGGAAGGACAGGCTAATTCCTGAGGAGAGACTCAAACAGGCCACTAGGGCCACTCCACCAACTGCCCTAGCCTTTCCCCATACCCTGCTTGTCTTTGAGGGCTTCCTTTCCCTAGCCTGGTGGCATGGACTTCTAGGGCACTCTGGGCCTTGGTCTGGTCTAGAATTCAGATTCTTATTCACTACAGTGCTGTGCAGAATGGACAGAGGGATGTTAGAAGTCCTTTCTTCAGATAGGACATCCAATGCTGGAGGCCACAGACTTGTCACCATTTGGAGGCAGAGAAGTGGAAAGCAGGTCTCTGTTATGTGCCTGGGCTCTTCTTTAATTCTCTAAGACCTTCCCCTGGGGCCTGTGCAGCATCATGAAATAGGTGCATCTTGGAGAGTGAGGCAAGGTCCTCCCATTCCAGGTCCTCCCACCCTGGCCTGTTGGTGAAGGCGTGATTTCTCTAGGCAGGAATCTCCCACCGGATTAGCCTTTCCAGCAGTGCTGAATCCCAGGATAGCTCTTGCTGCGGCTGCCTCTCCTTTCCTCAGCTGAGTGTGTCAGGGGAACATGCCTGCTACATGCTACCAAGCCTCAATGGGAGGAGCAGGAAAAAGAGGCCCCATGCTCTCTGCTTGCTCAGGACTAAGCACCATGATCAGAACTCACTTGCTAATCATATTTTTTCAATCAACTTCACTTCCAATCCTTTGTTATTTACCTTTCAAAAGTTTTAATTTGATTTTTTAACATCCGTTAGTTCGAAATTTCTTTCCTTAATGTTATTTGCTGCATGTTTATTTTTGTGATATGATGGTCTACTCTTTTACCTTTATACTTGCTCCAATTTTATTTCTAACCTTTGACTCCATTTGTCTCTATCTTTTTATTATGGTTTCAATTTAATTTATTTCTTCCTACCATGAATCTTTTCTTTGTCAGGATTTTAGTCATTTTTTATAACCCTCTTTCTGCTCTTACTTTACGTTTCGCGTTTGAAAGATAAATTCTGTCCCCTCCTAATCTGCTCTACTCCATGTCTTATCTTTTAATCAAACATGTTTTCTTCATCTTCTCTTTAATTGTCCTGGTTGTCTCATCCACAGAACAGGGGCCTTTACTCTGACCAGGAAGATCGGAAGCCTTTCCCACCAGGACCCCCTCTGGAATTTTAATCCCAAGAAATTCAAAGACCACAGGTTAATAATTCTTTCGGATTGCTGATGACTGCTAATATTTTACACCCTCAATCCCACTTCTTGAATATTTGAAATGCTAATGATCAACTTTGGTAAACTATAGCTATGAAAGACAACAACCAAGAAGGATTTTTAGAATTCGGGATCACATCTAGGAAGAAATCCTTAATGACCATGACTTTTAAACGTTTTAGTATAACATTGTATAAAATAATTTTGATAAACTATAAGCTAATACCTAATTTTCTTTTCAATATATATTTACATATTTACAAGTGGTCAGTCATTTAATCATAAAACTGACATTTTAAAACTCTGCTAAAAAAATATCCAGTGAAATCCAAATGCCATGATAATTTGGCACATCCCAATATCCATGTTTTTAAAAAATATTGTGAACAAAGTCTTCCATAACAGTTAGGAAAAAATAATTTTACTATTACTATTTCTTCTTGAATTTATATTTCTATTTTCTCAGAAAGTGTTACTACATTTGAAATATACATAACCTTGAAAGCATTTTATAGTTCTACTATATTTCTCTATAACACCAAAACATATAAATTGAAATTTAATTTTTAAAAAATTAAAGGGAGGGACTGGAATGGAGGCTCAATGGCATAGCATGTGCCTCGCATGCACGAGGACCCAAGTTCAAGCCCAGCACCACATACACATCTAAGTGTCAGAGAACCAAAATCCAGATGGAAAATAAAATTGACTTTCTCTTTCTCTTACTTAAAAAAAGTATATATTATAATATACAATATGTATAATTTGTTACATATAAGATGATATGTATATCAAAGGAAGATAAGTAAAATAAAGGAAAGGGACCAGGGAAGGGAGGAGGGGAGGAAATGGGGAATTACTGTGGAATAACATTACACAAAGTATAGTCATATTGTGTGCACACAGAAATATGTAACAATAAAGCCACCACTATATACAACTAGAAAACACCAATAACATGTGGAAAAACATACTGTGCTAGGCATGGTGGAATACCATTTATCTAGCTATCTATATAGTCTCAAAAATATATAGATGCATAGTTAGATAGACACTGTGATCATAAAGCTTTAAGTGTTAAAGTTTTCTTCCAAGTGGTTATCATTGCAATCACAATTTAGTATAAAATTAGTCAAGAATTTTATACATTTTAATAATTATTATAAAAACTAAAATTTAATTTTAAATTAATCACAATGAGACGATAGTCTTGAATTTCCCAATCTGCTGGTTTATTTATGCTAGAATGAGAAAGAGCTCATCATAAATTTTATTCCTATATTTTAGTTTTATGGTAAGTTCCTCCTATAAATAAGCATATGGGAATGGAGGAGTTCTGTTATAACAACATCATTAAATTTCTTGAAATTTGATACAGTGCTAAAAATGCCAGTGATATGATATCAAAAATTATTCTAAACTATCTACTTTGTATCTGAAGTTGGTCCACCTTCAATCTTCTAAAAGCAATAACTTAATAACCACTATTCTTGCATGAGAACTTTTTAGTCAACCATTAATTTATTTTAATGCCACTACCAAGACAATATTTCAAGTAGTCCCTTTCATTTCTAGTGCAAAATTTTTAGAGTCTGTATAGATCCACCACAGTCAAGTTACAGGTGGGGAGGAACCAACTGTTTTATAAAGTGTGAGTTTTACAATTATGAGATGGGGAGTTGGGAAGGAGAGCTTTTAATTCCCAGTGGGATGGCTCTCAAGGAGCTGTCTTAAGAAAGGGAATGCATGGTAGCTGAGTGTCCAAAAGGGCATTCTTAAAATTACTCATGATGTGGCACATGCCTGTTAGCCCAGTGCTTTTGGAGACTGAGGCAGGAGGATCACAAGTTCAAAGCCAGCCTCAGCAACCTAGCAGGGACCTAAGCAACCAAGTGAGACATTGCCTCAAAATAATAAAATTAAAGAGGGCTGGCGATTTGGCTCAGTTGTTAAACAAGCCTGGATTCAATCCCCAGTACCAAAATAATAGTAATAATAATCATCATCATCCTGATCAAGTACCCTGTCTAATGTCTTTGCCGACCCCCAAGGTAAATAAAACCAATTTGATGAGCACAGTTCAATGTAAATCTTCTGATATAACTTCATTAAGGGTCTATAAATCTCCCCAAAGGCACTAATGGGAGAAGGTTCAGTATCAGCTCCAGCCAGATCTCAGACAGCTCTCCACAGATGCAGGGTAACAGTACTGAAAGGCCACTTGCCTTCTTCATAGGGTCACAGGTTCTTGAGCTCTGGGCAGGCAGGGCTGGCAGATAGTCTACAGCATTGGCCTTGGGCCCCTCTGGATGCCTCCTCAGTGCACAGGGAACTGACAAATAAAGGCCTTCTCAGAGTCTTTATTTCTACGGGCCAATTAGAGTCTGAAAAAGGTTGCTGCCGCATGGTCATAGGCACTCCCTCACATCCCTTTCTCCTTTTCATTAAGGGAGGGTTCTCTCCACTCACCCTCTACTGCTCTCTATAGCAGAGCCTACTACAATATTATACAAAATATATTTATACAATATTATACAATATATACAAAATGGTTTTACCTCCCAGTGCAGTCTCTAAAACAGACCTCTCCTCTCCTCTTCCTGACCCTCTGTGTTATATAGAATATTCCTGTTCCCTCAAACCCTTATGTTGAAATCCTAAGCCCCAGAGAGGGTTAGGGTCTTTGGAAGGTAATCATGTCATAAAGGTGGAGTCATCAAAATAGGGACTTACAAGTAGAAATCAGAAAGTGTACCATGTGAGGACACAATAAGAAGACAGCCATCAGCAAACCAAAAAGGAAATCCTTGCCATACCCTGGATCAACCAGCATTTTAATCTAGGACTTCCTAGCCCCCCAAACAGGGAGATAATTGTTGGGCAAGCCACGAACTCTGATGGCTTCTCAACTACAGAAGGGATCTGATTCATTATCAGACTGACTTTCAGGCACTAGCCTGGAATCCCTGGTGCTCACAGCTCAGGCCAGATCCAGTAGCATGGCCCCACCAAACAGGAGCTGGGACACAATCCAACTATTGCTGGAAGGAGGTGGGAAGTCACATTCCCAGGAATCAGCATAACCCTGCCCAGCTGCCCTCTCTTTCCTCATTGCATGCCATTTTCTCTCCCATTTGTTCCTGCCCTCCTGGCCTCATGCCAGTTCCTCAGCTGCCCGCACTTCCTCTACCGAGATTTTCTTTCTCCCACTTGGCTTACTACTTTATTCTTCATCAGAGTTCTCTGATCAGCTGCTTTCATAGCTCTCACTTCAATTGTATTTATAGGATTATTTATTTACCTGATTAATTCATATCAGTCCCTTGCAATTAACCATAAAAGCCCAGTGCAGGTCCATTTAGTTTATCACTGTGATTTTACCTGATGCCTAACTTGCAATTATACAAAATATATTTGAAGGAACCCAGGAACTTCTAGGGTTTTGTCTTAAGCACGTTTAGAATAAAATTTCTCTCTTATCTTGTCCAAAACAATTACATAATTTTGGAATTGGAGTCACATTTGATAAGATGTATTGAGCAGGAAAAATAAAACAGGGGAGTAGCTCAGTGGTAAAGCAGTTAACATGTGCAAGACCCTGGGTTCAATCCCTATCACTGCAAACAAATAAAAATAAAACAGTAAGAAAAACGTAGACTGGTTTAGAATCAGAAACATGCACAAGGGGAAAGCAAAAGAAGTCACTTATGATTTTAACGCTATAAAATTCAACGAAATCTCATATTCTTTCAAAAGGAACGTGGTATAACAGACTCATGCAGGAAAACCTGAGCTTGATCATCAGATGCAATGATCAAGAAAGACTGTAAACACTACATAAAATCAGGTCCTAGACTTTCATAATAAGGTGTCACACCAGGAAGTTTTATGTGTAAGACAATAGTGTATCCTTTACTCACATGCTGCCTGGGCCTCAGCAACACGTTTTCATATTGTATGAATGTTCCTAAAAAGTTTCAAGATAAGCAAAGCACACATATAACTGTTTAAGGAAGTTTCCCTAGAACTGTTTAAGCATTAACCTTAATAATGTGCTTGTTCCTTGACAGTTGTTTATCTTTAGTGACGCTAAGGGCACAGTCTGGCCCTGCTGGAGCCAAAGGTTACCTTTTACTATTTGTCAAAGAGACAGCTCTTGACCCCATTTGACTTTTAACCTTTTGGCGTATCAAACATTCCCTCCAAAGTCTAAGCCAGTTTTCTTCGTTGTGATTTGCAAATTGAGGCTTTTCTGGCTAACGTTTCTATAAAAGAAGTAGAGAAATTGGAGGCCTAGTTATTTTATTTTTATGTTAAGCACTGTTAACATACCTTCTTGCCTTGTGAAAAAATTTGCAATTAGTAGTCTAAGGATATTTGTATATTGTGGCGGGCGGCACCTGGGGGCCACGCCACGCAGGCAGCTTTAAGATGGCAGCTGGCAGCTGGACCAACCAAGTCAGCTGACCTCGTGCTGTTCCTGGTTCGTATGCTTGCAATATCTGACCACCTAGGGACAACCAATAGGAGCCGGCAGAGTTTTCTTCCTCATAGCAACAACCTGCTGATTGGACTACTTATATATAAGCAGTGTAACTTCCTGATTAAAGAGAGATCTCCGCAAGCAACAGGAGTGTACGTGTCGTTATTGCCGCTTCATTGGTTGAACGCGACAGTATGTTATCCATGAGTTCATGTGAACAAGAATTAGTAATGGGCTAAGCTAAATGGATGCAAAACAAACCCCTCATCTGATGATTAATGTGGCTGCAATAATAGTCATAGAAGTGAGGTTCTAGGCATCAGGGAGAATTTTTCAGTAGGGTTCCATAAGACTGGGCTGGGATGCTATTCCTTCTTAAATGATAAGCTAATTATTTGACTAATTGTATGACACCACTGTTATGTAAGTTTGAAGTTCCTACCCATTTACAGATATATGTAAGAATCTATAAGTTAGAAATATGACATTTATGACAGCGATTCTTAACATCTGTGTGTGTGTGTGTGTGTGTGTGTGTGTGAAAGAGAGAGAGGCCTATTTGAGAATCTATTAAAAATTATTGGTCATCTCACCACCTCCACAAGAAAAAAAAACATATATTATCCACCAAAATACACAATTTCGAGGGATTTGGCATTTGGTGGTCTCTTCGAAGTTACGTACAGGGAAAGAAAAATAAAACAAGCTGCAGAGCAACTATTTTAAAAGCACATTCGTCTTGGGTCAATGTTCTAAGCATTTAGCTCTCAAAGTCAGTTATGCAGGATTAATTCTATTAAGTAACTGTTAATCCTACTTGCCTAGAGAGTAATTCAAGTTGGATAGGCAGCAGTTACATATCATTACCAAAATATTACAAGGGTGTCTGTCCTGGTGGATAAATAGCTGCTACTTTGAGCTCCTCTAAATCCCCAATTAACAACTTGCCCCATTCCCCAGGATTCCTGGGACCAGGCCACAGTCCAGCAACTGGGAAATGGAATGATTCAGCAGGCGCCTCCAAGACGCAATACCCACACAAAGACGAATACCAGTTCTATCATTCGGTGCCCATGCTTTATTAGGTGTTATGAAATGTCTTGAATATATCCCCTGAATTCAATCATTTCATTTTTCCAAGAGTCATAATCTAATTTGAAAGAGAGAAAGAACACCAGGGACTTTCTTTTAGCTATGACAAAGCAGTTGGCTTTGCCCAGTTTTATTAAGGGTAGGAACCTGAAAAGATTATTTATGAGTTGAATTTCCAGTGGGAATGCAAGAAATGGGAAGGGAGTTTGGGCAGAGGAAACTGTGTGGTTAGGGAAAAGGGAGAATTGCTTGTAACCACTCCAAGTGTTTTTGATTGCTTAGCTTCCTGTCCTTAGGAAACCACTGCAGGGTCATTCCATAAGATTCTGGTGGGGATCCTATTCTGGTTCCTCAGTTCCCAACCACCAGAATAACCAATCATTTTATTTCATTTTCCTATTAGTAGTTTGTGTCTAAAGAGTAAACATAATCCAAACCATCAGCCTAGAAGAATCCTTCTCTATGTCGATGCAGAGAACAATTCTTGGGGAGAGGAGAAAGAGGCTTTTTCAGGGCAGACTATGATGCTATTTTCCTAACAGGAGGAAGGAGCTGGTGTACAGACTCAACTAAAAAGCTAAGAGGCTGATGGGAAAAAAAGGCCTTGCCCTAGCCCCATAGTTATTCGTTTTATCTTTAAGACTCCAAATATCCTTCTAAGATTACTAATAAGTTAACTAATATTAAGTTAGCCATCATTATTGTTGTCATTATGTAAATTATTTAAGATATATTGAGTTGCCTTTTTTGTCCCTTGCAACCAAAAGAGTTCTGATCAGTTTAGAGGGTTATGCTAGAAGTCATGTCTATGTTTAAAAAAAAAAAAAAGGAGGAAGGACTTGAAAACAATGCAATTACTAGTGATTAAGGTTCAGAATTTTAAATGGAGGTCTGGAGAGGAGGTTCAGCGGTAGAGCACTTGCATGGCATGCGTGAGGTCCTGGGTTCCATCCCCAGTACCACATACACAAAAAAAATAAAGGAAAAACAAAAAAAAAATTAACACACACTTTCTCTCTCTTAAATAATATTTTTAAAAAACCGAAACTTCTAAATGGAACAATTTCCCAATATTAACACAATAAACTTTGCAGCAATCTATGATAATTTTTAAAAGCATGGGCTCTGATAATGTTTTTATTGCTTTTTAATTGCTTAGTGATAAAAGAGCATGAGCACTATGCTCAGTGAAAATATCTTGCAATTTACAAATGCCACACTTCTGCTCTGATAGCATACATATATCAGAGTAGCAATCTAAATATGTATATATACTGATTAAACCTATTTAAATGCCAACTACAATAAGCATTTCATTTTGATAATTTATGGCAACAGTCTTATATATTTTAGGTGAAACAATAGAGAAGGTTGAGGAAGGACTTTTAAAATGCCTTTTTCCTGTAAGATAGAATCTGTGGAAGCTTTATAACTAGAAAAAAAAACTTAGGCTTTTCACTATAAAATCAAATAACAAATCACTGGTTTGATTATTAGCTCGTCTATTACTCAATACTCAAAGAGCTTAAGAAATAAGGCAACTATGGGGCTGGAGTGTTGCTCAGCAGTTATTTTTTATTCACAAATTTATTTGTTTAACAATCAAACAAGCTTGTAATGAAATGATATTATATATATAAATTCTGAAAATTAGATTTACCTCTAAGAGCCCCCCCCCGCAATTACCCACCCTTATCCCTCCCTGGACTCCTTCCCAATACATCTCTACAAATGGCTCAGCAGTTATGGCGCTTACATGCCAAGGGCAAGTACACGGGTTCAAACCCCAAGCAGAATGTACACAACCAAGTGTCCAAGCAACGAAAGCCACAAGAAAAACTAAATAAACATTGATCCTTTCTCTCCTCTCTCTCACTGTCCCTGTCTCTTAAAAAAAAAATGGAAATAATACAACTATTAACGATTATGGCTTGTTTAACCTTTGAATTTTTTTCACATTTAACAATCAGTATTCTATCCTAATGACTAAACAAGGCCATGAGTACATTTATGAGCCACTGCATAATTACTCCCATTCAATAGAGAGTCATTAAGCTTCACAGCATTTCCTGAAAGCTTCAGCCATGAAAAGAATTCTCCATAAAAATAGAAATCTCATCACAATGATCTGAAGAGTAGATTGGAAGGTACTATAAGGGCAAAAGGTTATAAAGTAGATATAAACTTTATATCCGCCATTTTCCTTCCAGGTGGAAGGAGCTGGTGTACATACATAACTAAGATAAGAGGCTGATGAAAAAAAAAGTCTTGCCCTTGCTCTATAGTTATTCCTTTTATCTTTAAGACTTCAAATACTCTTCTAAGACAACTCATAAGTTACCATCATCACTGTTGTCATTATTTAAATTACTTAAGCTACTTTGAGTTGCCTTTTTTGTCACTTGAAACCAAAGGAGTTGCAAGTGATAAATTCACTGCCTGAATGCAGAGATATGGTTGTCAACTGTAGGCAGAACACAGGGTCATAGGAACAGAGTAAAGAACTTTGCACCTTGTAAAAACTTTTAACTATGTCAGAAGAAACAAGATAGAGATTTTTTCACTCTTTTTAGTAGTGAACTTCCTTTAAATCTACTCCAAGAAGGATCAAAAGTGAAACACCAAACAAATATAACCCACAGCTATAACTAAGACCAAATTTATTTATTAATGTGAACAAAGCTGTAGGCTACATTATAATGGAACAAGATACACAAGCCTGGGGCATTCTGGGGCATTGAAAACAACAAGCCCATGAGGGAACATTACTGGACTCCTTCCAGGTGAGCTCAGACAGAACTCACCATGCAAGACTACCTGACTAACGTAAGCCTATCATCAGGATGGACTCCAGACCTATCACATGGACACACTCAGAGCCAAACCTAAAACCAACAGATTAAAGTGATTATATATTATTAGATCAAATGCGTTCAGGAAAAGATGCTGCATAAATCACATACAGCAGTCAGATGGCAATCCCAAAAGCATAGGAAACAGAAGCAAAAATGGACAAACGGAATTTCATCAAACTAAAAAAATCACAGCAAACAACAGAATAAAGAGCCAACCTACAGAATGGGAAAAAATATTAATAGCCAATATATGTGAAAAGGGGTTAATAACCAGGATACACAAAAGGAACTCAATTCAATAGCAAAACGGTCCCCAAATCCCACAATAGCTCTAAAAAGACATTTTGAAGGGAAGAATGGTACTCAGATTGTGAAAAAAAATGTTTATATCAGTAATAATCAGGGAAATAAATGCAAATCAAAACTTCAATGAGATACCAGCTCTCATTTTGCTGGAGAGGATGTAAAGAAGTGAAGTGGAACCTTCAAGCACTGTGGGTGGGAGTGGAATTTACTAGAGTTGTTATGGAAAACAAAAAAATTAGAAATAGAATCACCACATAATCTAGTAATCCCACTACTGCTTTATGTCAAAGGGAAATGAAATCAGTATCAAAGAAACATCTGAACTCGCGTGTTTACTGTGTTTCATGATAGCCAAGAAATGGAAAAAACACAAGTGTCCATCAACAAATAAATGGATAAACAAAATGTGGTACATACTCACAATGCAATGGTATTCAGCCAGAAAAGATAAAAACCATCACTATAACAATCTGGATGGAACTGGAGCACATTTGAAATAAGCCATGCACAGAAAGTGAAATGTCACAAGATCTCACTCAAATATGGCATCATAACATGCTGATCTCATCCAAGTTGAGAGTAAAATGAAATTTACCTGAGGCCAGGAAGAGCAGCAGGGAGGGCGGGATGGGTAAGGGTGGATTAACAGGTAATAATTTATAGTTAGATGGGCAAAAGAAGTTCTTGTATTACATAAAAAGGTGACCACAGATGACAATAACAGACCATACATTTTTTTTTAAAAAACGGTGGCTCTGCAGTTATGGCACTTGCCTGGCATGCATGAGGGTGTGAGTTCAAATCCCAGCACCATATACACAATGAAATGTCAGAGGAGTGAAAGCCACATGAAAAACTAAATAAAATTATTTCTCTCACTGTTCCTCTTAAAAAAAAAAAAAGCTAGAAGCAAGAATTTTGAATCTTTTCACCAAGAATTAGTGATGAAAATCTGAGCAAAAAGATACATTTACCCTTATTTGAACATTATACAAAATATATGTGTATAGAAATATCACGTGGTGCCCTATAATTAAGTGCTTTTTTTCGAGGGGGGCGGGTCTCACTTTGTTGCCCAGGTTGGCCTCAAACCTATGTGCTCAAGTGATTTTCCTGCCTCAGCCTCCTGAGTAACGGGGACTACAGGAGTGCACCATTGCACCTGGCTAGTGAAATTTATATGTATCACCTCAAATTTTTAAAACCAAAGAAGTGCTTACAGAAAGAAATGAGATATCTGCAGAGGCAGATATGGAATCTCTGGAGAAACTTGGAATTATACTGCCATCCGACAAAAAGGGTATTTGGAGCATGGGTGCTGTACTCAGTTGTCTGGGGTGGTGTGGATCCGACATGATTGAGGTCCTCTGGATTCAGTGAATTTCATCCACTCTGTGATCCCTAGATATGGTTGCCATGGACACCGCAATCTCCCTAGCTCTCCCCTTTATACTCAGGAGGGTGACTGAAGCAGGACCAAACAAGAAAGCCACGCTCTCTGCTTTCCCCTTGCTCCTGCATCATCTTTTTAAATGTGTCCTCTCTTAAGAAATATTCCCATTTTTATTCAATGTGAGAGGATAGAAAGGGCTATTTATTAGTGCCTGGGTAGAAGTCCCAGCTTCAGAGATGACCCAGAGAACAAAGTAACAGCTAAGTACAGAAGGTACACTGTCTGCACTGCGTCTGGGATCGCTGGTCCCTTAGAGCTTCTAAGAAGGAAGTAAGAAAACTAAATTTCAGTGGTAACTTTATAGGCTTTGTGCTGTATTCTCTCCAGAAGAATGCAAAAATGAAAATAATTATTACTTTACATAATTAAACAATGATTATTCAATAAGATTAAGGGTGGTTTTTATTTGGGCAATTGATCTGAAAATATTTTGGCAAAGCATTTTTGGCAACATGTGAAATGTTCTACACACACACACACACACACACACACACATATATTGAATTATCAAAATATTCACACCAGTATTCTGTAAGATACTCTAACCATGATTATCTCTGAACGGTGAAATTCTGGGCAATTTTAATATTTATCTCTCTAACTTTTAGTTTTGTCCCTGAACTATATTCAGTGAGCACCTGCTACCTTTACAATAAAGAAATCAGTTTTACTGAAAATATGAACACTAAATGAGACTATTAAAATAAAATATTATCAACCATGCCCATAGCATTAGCCTTTGAGTCCACCAGATGTAGATCTGAGTCTGCTCTGCTGCATACTAACGACATGACCTTAGAATGGCTGAGTTCTCATCCTCCATGAGTCTGAAAGTGCACATCACTGGATCTGTGGAAAATGACCTGCTGGTGTCTAAAGTGAGTGATTAAAGGCAGTCATTTATGGAGCAGCTTATAAAACAGCAAACGAAGCTGAGGTAACCCGAATGCTCGTAAAAATGCAGAAATCCTTTCCAGATGATTCTACATACCCCGTGCAATGATAGAATTGCTTAGCATTGACAAATGTTGAAAGACAAAGAATACTTAACATTTTAAATGATTACTGTTTGGGGCTGAATTGTGTCTCCCCAAAATTAATGTATTAAAGTCCTCATCCATAGTATGTTAGAATGTGACCTTGTTTGGAGATAGGGTCTTTATAGAGGTGATCTATTTGTGAAGTCATTAAAGGGGGCCAATATTTTTTTTTAAAGGGAGCAGGTAGGATTTGAACATAGCACTGATGGAAGAACATGTGAAAAGACAGAGAGGGAAGGAGTCCATCTATAAACCAAGGAGAGAGAGAGGGAGAGTGCATCTCTTTCCCTCAGCTCTCCAAAGGAAGCAACACTGTCAGCACAGCAATTTCAGACTCTGAGCCTCCATACAGGACAATACATTTCCGCTGTTTAAGCAACTCAGTTTGTCATACTTGGTTATGTCAGCCTAGCAAATTAATATGGTTTACTTCATTTTGCTACATTTTTACATTTTTGTATGAGCACTCTTCATTTATCTTCACCTTCAAGTAAAGCAAAATTTGCAAAGGGAAGCAGAGAATTTATGAAACCACTTGCAATGAACAGGAAATTTTTTTTAAAAAACTACACAATAGAATTTTTAAAAATTATTATTTAATCTTATTCTTCACAGATGGAAGCTCTGTGGAGGCTATTCATTTTCTTTTAAAAAGAGAAAACAACACTTTAAATTTTCTAAAGACAAACTGATCACTCTGTGACTCAGGTTTACTGTGCTTTAAGAAGAAACAAGAATTTATAGGATTAAAGAAGGCAATTCTGAATTGTGTTCCTTCTCATGTTGTGTATTCATTTGGGTGCACTTTATAATGCAGGCACACAGAACCATCTAGAAGGAAGTTTACTTTTACAAGTCACTTAACACTAATGCATAGTTTTAATGAGACCACAAATATGCTGGTCAAGGCTGACACCCTGAAAGCTAATGACTGAGGCAACTGTGATGTTTCCTGGAGGAAAAATGGATTTCTGGTCTTGATCGTATTTAATTACATGGCCTCGAGGCCTTCGTTTATAAGGAAATAACCAGTTCTTTTATCTCATACCCAAGTTCCCTTGTCAACTCGCCTCTTTCTTTTCAGAGTAACCGCTAATGCCTGAAAAAAAAACACCATTAATCTGGGCGTTTCTTCACCCAGCAAGGCTCTGCTATGCCACTCAACTGGGTCATGGACACATGATACATTTTCAGGACATTAAGTGCGAATTCTTGTTGCTATTTCCTTCAACTAAATAAGAAGTAGTATATATAGGTTAAAAACAATTGTGATTCAGTAAACTTCTTATTCTGAAAATCACAGCCAGAGTCAAGTCCTGAACATGATGGAGATGTAGGAAAATAAGGGCTGCATAGGCGACCCATCCATTGACTTCTGAGGCAGTGATATCCTTATTTACAAATGAGAAAACAGCAGGTCAGAAATATTAAACCCTTGCTGAAGGACAGACAGAAATCAAGGGGGTAGGCTTGTCATGAAACTTTCTTTCTAATTCCAAATCCCATTCATATCTGAAAGCCACCACATAATATACATAATCTAAATGAAATTAAGAACCATTTTTCTAAACTTATTTCTCAATGACAGTTCTTTAGATTATTTGATTTTTGAGGTCTGATGGATGGACTTAAATTAATTCAGACTTACCATTTTGGTGCAGGGTATTTTATACTTGAGTGTCTAAAGTGACATGGTAGAGCTGGAGTGGTGGCTCAGCACTTGCCTGGTAAGCAGGAGGACATGGGTTCCAACACCAGTACCATGTACTGAACAAAGTGTCAGAGCAATGAAAGCCACATGAAAAACTGAGCAAAACTGATTCTCTTCCACTCTCTCCCTCATTGTCCTTCGTTCTCTTAAAAAATAAATAAATAAATAAATAAATAATAAAGTGGCATGGTAAACTTGTCTGTAATTTATTATTGGTACCTTACTTGTTCCCAAAGATATATACGATCTATAATTATTCAATAAAGTGATGTTAGAAAGCAATTAGTAGCAACTATCCCGTCTGCAAGTGGATTTATTTGTTTTATAATCATAGTGCGTGTGTTGGGAGGGTGATGCTGCCTTAATGGACTTTAAGGAATACAGTAATGTACAATGCAGGAAATCTCTCTTCTGAAGGTTACAGAACCCAAAAGCCAGAAGGAACCACATACACATAGACACACATATGCATACCTGTTCATATAGGCAACAAAGGTTAAAAGGAGACCAGAAAACTCTGAGTCAACAGTTTCATGTGTGAAGGTTGCTAACCCACTTCATTCAGTATGTACTCTGAACAATAGGGTTTGTTTCTTACTTATCTAGTAATCTGTCTCTAGCACCTCATAACTGAAAGTATGTGCTTCTTTCAACTAAACTCAACTTTTTTCCCCACTAAATCTTTTATCACAGGTAATAGCCAGACAATGATGTAAGACTGACCTGCTCCTTTCCTTGGGCAAACTCTTAGTAAAATTGTGAACACACAGCCTAAACCAAGCAAACAAGGGAGTAGAAGGAGCACACCACTTTTTAAAAATTCATCAAAAACTTTACTGTTAATTGTCCTGCAGTAGACAATCACACCTGAGTTTTTGCACATGGGGCTCCTATTTTTTTCAAGTCAGTGGAAAAAAAGAAAAAAAAGCAGCAAAACACCTCTGAAAAAGGAAGAAAATAAACCAGAAAAATGTTCCATCACCTTCACAGAAAAGCATCACCTGAATTCATAACAAGGATTTTTAAAAATTATTGAAGGAACCACAACTCAACCATATCAAAGTATAAAATGCAAAAATCAGTGAAAAGTGTGTCAGATTGAAGGAGATGAGGTGATGCCCAAACTACAGGAAGAGGTTAAATGAAATTAACAGAATTCTGCAAAAATATCAACACAAAAAGGGAAAGCCTCATTTAAAAAAGATTCAATTATAATGACTGTCAGATAAAAGAGACCCAGTGGAGACCACATTAAACAGAGGAAAGAAATGAGAAAAAGAAAGAAAATAAATAAGACTAAAGAAATAATTTTTTAAATATTGGAAGGAAAGTGATGCAGAAAATAAAGGATATATATATATATATATATATATATATATATAATTAAAATCACTGGAAAAAAATAAAGATTATTTTAAATATACCTAACTACTTTAGAAAAATATCTGTTATGGTTCAGATGTGAGGTATCCCCCAAAACTCATGTGTGAATCAATGCAAGAAGGCTTGGATGATACTTATTGAGTTACAAGTCCTCCAATAGGGATTAACTGGTAATTGAAGTGGGTAGGGTGTGACTGGAAGAGGTGGGTCATTGGGGGTGTGGCTTTGGGGTACATACAGGTGAAAGGATGGATTCTCTCTCTCTGATTCCTGGACTCATGCCTCGAGCAGCTTTCCTCCACCATACTTCTCCACCATGAGTTTCATGGCTCACCTCAAGCCCCATGGAATGGAGCCAGCCATCTCTGCACTGAGAGCTATGAAACTGTGAGCCCCCAAATAAATTTTTCCTGCTAAAATTGATCTTGTCAAGTCTGTTAGTCACAGCAGTGAAACAGCTGGCAAAAACACTGTACCGCCCCCTAACACTGAAAAGGCATATTATATACCTAGAAAAATTTATCTATAGTGGGCAACATGAAGATATCCTACAACAGGTATTCATTATAATAAAGCAGAACTCCTTAGGGCCTACAAACAAAACTACCTAGTAACTACTAAGGAAAAACAAATTAGTATTGCACCAGCCTTTGTAATGGTGAATTTCAAATCCACAAATGGTAGAGAAATACTTAAGCTACTAAAGAGGCAATGTTGTGAGCCAGACCATTCTTCAAGTATAAAATCCATATACTGAAGATAGGAATGAGCATGAATTCAAAGAATATTTTTCCTATGAATTGCAGCTGAGAATATGAGTAGATAATGACTCTGAAAGTTCAGAGAGAAAAATAAATAAATGATGGTTATTGACTGTATTTAATCATAAAGGTGGAAATAAAAGTGAGAGATTAGTATGTAAATGTAGTATGTCCTGATAATGAGAAAATGGAAGAAAAAGGAAAACTAAGAAAACTGGAAGGAGACAGGGAAGAAGAGAGAAAAATTACTGATTGCCTCACATATCAACTGAAAGTCAAAAGATATCACCTAAAACTTAAGAGAACAGGCGCTGGAGTAGTGGCTAAGTGGTTACAGCCATGCTGCACATCATAAATATATATAATGTTTATGTCAATTAAAAATTTTTAAATGTGTACATTTAAATATCTTTATATCCCTGAATACATATGTAAAGGCATATTTACAATCCTATTGAAGATTATATCATAAATGAAGAACGTGAAGAGAAAATTAGAATTTAGGATTTAATAAAAGAATTGAGATTTTAAAATATAAAATGATCATCATTTTATTTTATACCCATGTTCCTTTTGTCATTAAAACATTATGCTAACTTTCAACAAATAACATAGGAAGAAACAGGCTAAAATGCTTCAGGGAAATTAAAAAAATGCATAAAATGATCAAAGATATACCACACCAATGTAAAAAGAAATCAAATTTTAAACTCAAATTTTAAACAATGTAGAATACAGATGAAAAAACTTAAAGGAAATAATAAAAAAGATGAAGTTATAATGCTAAGGTCTACATTTTACAATGAAGAGCCAATACATAACAATTTATATGCAAAATAGCACAGCAGCAATTCTTTTAAAGCAGAAATGATAAAAAAAAAATTAACAGAATGGTCAGCAGCACACTGATAGTGAGGCAGAGAAAAGTTAGGCAGTCAGTGTAGGCAGAGCAATGTGGGTCGATAAGGAGAAAATAAACCGATGGTCACTTTCCTGAGAGGGCAAAGACATCCCCCAATGCTAATGAGGGTCTCACAAGATAGGCCCAGATGCAGGCACTCCCTGCTGCTAAGCAAGGAACCACATTCATTCTATTGGTGCCTAAGGTATGGATCAAAGACTGGACCAGAATTCCCCTCGCCTGTGTCCTAGGTATAGCAGCAGGGAAGCAGTGACCAATGAGGAGAGGATGTCATATAAAAGGGCAAACCTCACTGCTTCATTGGCTCTGTCCCCTTCTCCCACTCTGGGGGAAGTCTGCTCTTTTCCCTATGCTTTACTTTCTACAAAATAAAATGCATCTACTACGCTTGCCTTGGTGTCCCTCAATTTCATTCTTTTACTCCAAGAGGACAAGAACCCGGCATCAATAGGAGGCTTTGATTCATGCCTCTCAATGTTCAACAAAAATAAAGAAATAAATAAGGTTAGGGGCTGGGTTTGTAGCTCAGTATAGCAGAGCGCTTACCTAGCACGAGTAAGGCACTGGTTTTGATCCCAGGCACTGATCAAAAAGAAATAAATGAAATAAAAATATTCTGCACATCTACAGCTGAAAATGTTTTAAAAGTAAGGTTCTATAAGATCAAAATGGAAATAAAGTTGCTTTACAGATACACAACTCACATTACATTATGTATTTTAATAAAAAGAATACTAGTACTTTGAATATTCTTGAAAATTGATAGCTTATTAGGTCTCAAAGAAAACTTCAAAAATTCCAAAACACTAGATATAATTAAGACAATCGTTTCTGTTCATGATACAAAATTTAGAAACAATAAAATCAGAAAGCAAAAGTATTTCCCTCACACCTGAAAATTCCAAAAATCTCTGTTAAATAATCTGTAGACAAAAGCAGAGAAGCTGAAACTGCAGACTTCTAGAAAACAAGTATAAAGAAAACACTACATACCTTCACCTATGCAATACAGTTAAGCAGCATTTGAAGGACAATGTATACCTTTAGCACTTACATTAATAGATATCAGCATAAAAACAAATGAATTGAACATATTTACTAAGAAATAAGAACAAGCATGAGAAAATAAAAATAAATGAAAGGATCAATTAATAGAGCTCACTATTAAGCGTATCTCTTTACCTCTTTTCAAAATACAAACACTGATTCAATAAAGATGTTTTAAGCAAATTAATTAAATGAACAATTTTCTAATCAAAAAAATACAGAAAGCAAAAATATTCGAACAAGATTGAAAGGAGAGCCTCAAAGAACTATGTGTACCTAGAGGCTTATAGCAGCGTTACTCACAATGCCAAAAGGTAGAAACAACCCAAGGGTCAGTGAAGGAATGAATGGCTATGGAAAAGGTAGTGTATACACATAGTGGAAAATGATTCAGCCTTAGAAAGGACGAGTATTCTGAAACATGGGACCACACAGATAAACTTTAAAGACACTAGGCCAACTAAATAAACCAATCACAAAAAGACAAAAATTGTAGGATTCTACTTATATGAGGTTCCTAGAAGAGGCAGATTCATAAAGCCAGAGAGTGGAAGGGTAGGTGCCAGGGAGTAGGGGTTGGGGAGAATGAGCAACTATTGTCCAGTGGATACTGAGTTTCAATTTCAGAAGATAAAAATGTTCTAGAAATGACTGATGGTGGTGGTTTCATAGCAATGTAAACATGCTAATGTCACTGAACTGTTTACTCAAAAATGGCTAACATGGAAAATTTCATATTATGCCACAATAAAAAATACTTTAGTAAGAAACCAAAAAGGATAAAACAATATTTGAGTGCAAACAATTTTTAAATATTTTAAAAATTATGTATGGCTTTTTGCAGAAAAATTAAAAATATGGATAGTTTTTTAAGAAAATAGAATCCATCAAATTGATGTGGACGATATGAAAAATCTTAACAGGGCAATTTTCATTAAACAAATAGAGAAAACAGGAAAACAACTACACTACAAAAAGCAAGAAATGATTTTCCAGTAGATTAATGTAAAACATCTAAAAAACTGATCATTCCAATACATGTTAATCTGTTCCATAACGCAGAAAAGGAAAATAAAAAATCAGTTCTTATGAAGCAAATTTAACTACAATATAAAAACTTACTAAAATTTGCAAAATATAAAAAAGAAACCTTACAATATCTGTATTCACCCCTTTAAGGAGAGAAAGGAAAGGGTGGATCAAGCTCACTTATTTTTTCATCAGGCCTTTGCTTTGCTGACACCCAGTTGTGCATGTGGTACTGGGGCTTGAACCCAGGTCTTCCTGCATGCCAGGCAAGCACTGTAACTGCTGAGCCCCACTCCAGCCCCAGAAACCCTAAAATTTTATGCAAATTAATGCAGTTTCTCACCATGATGGGATTATGAAAATTCAACAATATACTTAAAGCATAAAACACAGGGTTTGATGTCAGGAATGAAAGCATATTATAGTATTAGAAAATCTATTAATGTCATTTATACTAATAGATATTAAAGGAAAGAAAGTGTGATTACTTCCATAGATACTAAAATTTCAGTAGATTTTTAAAATGGCATTCAAAAAAGTTCAATAGTAATTTTTGATTTAAAGTAAATAACTAAAGAAGTAGGAATTGATAAAAAAAATTTAGCATCTCACGTAAAGAAGAAACACTTTAGGCATTCCTATAATTAGGAACAAATTGAATTGTTTATTTTCATATATTTATTTAATATTATATTGGAAGTATTGGCCAATATGATTAAACAAGAAAAATTAAGTTTTAAAATTTTTTTCCTACAGCAGGAAGCTTACACTTTCTTTTTTCCTGATATATTATTTTAATTACTTCAATATATTCTTCATATTGAGAGGATTCGTTGCTACACATTCATGTATGAATAAATGACAAAGTAACTTAAGCCCAATCCTTACCCAGCTTCTCCCCACCTTTACCCACTCCCCACTCCCTTGTCTCCAATGTAATACCCTCTACTACATATATAAATGTCCATATACATGTATATTAATTTCTGAATTTTCAAGATTTAATGCCTTCATGAGTAGGCATTTGGCTTCACTGGGAAGTCAAGAGTACCATAGAGAATTGATAACCCCCATTTCCCCTCCCTCTCCACCCTCCCCCTCCCATTTCCCTTCCCTCACTCCCCATTTCGTAACTATAGTTTCCCAAGATTGTGTGATACTTTGAATTTGGTGTGTCTAGTAAATAAACTTGCCTAACTTTCATCATGTCCTTGATTTTACTCTAGCTCATGCAAATGAGAGAAAAACATTCAACCCTTAAGTCTCTAGGTTTGGCTTATTTCACTCAGAATTTTTCCATTTCTATCTATTTACCTGTAAAAGCTGTGATCCCATTCTTTCTAATAGCTGAGTAGAATTCCACTCTATGTGTGTACACACACACACACACACACACACACACACACACACACACCCTACAGTTTTTGGATCCATTCATCCAGTAAGGGGCATCTGGGTTGATTCCATAATTTAACTATTGTAAATTGAGCTGCTATACACATTGATGTAGCTTAAGGTTTTTTTTTTTTAACATAAATACCTACCTTCTACTTTCAAGAAATAATTTGTTTGAAGTAATGATTTGTGTGTGCTGCTCATATTTTCTCTTATATATTAGAATAACTAATATTAAAAGTCAAAATGGAAAACTGTATCCATGCACCCCCTAAAATCATTTCATATACTATCAATATACCTCACTTAGAATATATTATAAATTTTTCCAGCTCTATTGAGATATAACTGATAAATTACATGTGTGTGCATATATACAAAATTTAGTATGTACACATGATGACTTGATATATTTATACACTGTGAACTTATTACCAAAATCAATTTAATGAACACATTTATCACCTCATGTTACCACAGTGTGCATATATGTGTGTATGTATGTACATTAAGGATACTTAAGATCTACTTTTAGCAAATTTGAAGCATTAACTCTATTCAATATACAATTGCACATTACATCCCCTGAACTTGCTCTAATTATAATTTATTTTATAACTGAAACTATTGTTGAACTACATCTCCCCATGTCTATTCAAGCCATTATTTCATTGTCTAATTGGGGTTTTTTTCCTGTTGGGTGTTAGACCTTGTTATGGTTTAGAAATGAGGTATCCCCCAAAGCTCACAGGTAAGAAAATACAAGAAAGTTTGGAAGTGAGATGAGTGGGTGAGGAGAGCCTTAACCTCATCAGTGCATTAATCAATCATATCAGTGGACTTATATGGAATTAAGAATTAAATGTAAGCAGGTAGAAGAAGCAAGCTGGAAGAAGCAGGTCACTGGGTATGTGTCTTTGGGGTTTATATTTTGTTCCTGGTGAGTAGAGCTCTTTCTGTTTCCTGATCGCTATGTCCTGATCCATTTTCCTCCTCCATGCCCTTCCCCCATGATATGCTGCCTCACCTTTGACCCAGAGCAATGAAGTGAGCTATGAATGGATTGGACCTCAGAAACCATAAGGCCAAATAAATACTTCTTCCTCTATGTTGTTCTTGTCTTTTGGTCACAGTAATGCACAAGCTGACTAAAATAGAAGCCCTTAAATATATTTAAAGACTAACCCCTTAAAAGATACATAGTATGCAAATATTTTCTCCCATTCTGTAGGTTTTCTTTTCATTTTGTTGATTATTTCATTGGCTCAGCAGACATTTTTAATTTGATTTAGTCTTACTTGGTAATTTTCCCCTCTGTTGCCAGTAGTTCTGGCGGCATTTCCAATAAATCATTGCCAAGATCAAATTCAAAGTTTTTTTCCCCCCTGATTTCTTCCAGGAGCTTTATGTTGTCATATCATACATTTAAGCCTTTAATCCACTTTGATTTAATTTTTATGTTTGCTATAAGTTAAGAATCAAATTTCATTCTGTTGTATGTTAAGTGTTTGGTTTTTCATTCATTCATTGAAGAGTCTTCTCTTTCCCATGTATATTCTTGGCACCCCTATCAAAGTTTAGTTGACTATATATGCATGCCTTTATTTTGGAGGTTTCTATTCTGACAACTTTATCTATGTGTGAAACTGAAAATGTGATAGGGATTGCTTTGCATTTTTCAATAACATGTGTGAGTGTTTGTATGCATGTGTGTGCGATGTCTACATTTTGACTTGTAGATTATTGTTATAGACATAAACAACATTGACTCTTTCAGTCCATGAACATGGGCTGTCTTTCCATTTAGATATGCTTTTTTCAATTTTCATCAGTATTTTATAGCTTACTGTACAGATCCTTACAGATCCTTAAGTGTACCTCCTTAGTTACATTTTCTCCTATATATTTTAGTCTTTTAGGTGTTATTGAAAATTGGATTATTTTCCTAATTTTTAAAGACAATTAATTGCTAATATATAAAAATACACTATATTGATTTTGTATTCTGCAACTTTACTGAATTTGTTTGTTTGTTAGAATCTTTAGGGTTTTCTATGCATGGTATCATACTATCTACATACAGAGACAATTTAACTTCTTCCTCTTCATTTTAGATGCCTTTTATTTCTATTTTCAGACTAATAGCATTGGCTAGGACTTCCAATACTGTGTTGAATAGAAGTAGAAAACCACTCTTGCTACTGATCTTTAAAGAAAGTTTTCAGCTTTCCACCAAGTATGATTTTACCAATTAGCTGCAATGGTTTCAGGATATTACTTTGGATTCTTCATTTGAATTCAAATAGTTCTTTAGAATTTCTCATTAAATGGGTCTTTGAATTTATGAATCTATATGCCTATATCCTTTCCAAGATTAGAGAGGTTGTCAGACATTGTTTCTTTAAACGAGACTTCTTCTCCTTTTGGAACTTGTGTAATGCACATACTCATTCACGAGATGATGTTTCCATAGGTTTCTTATGCTTGTCATTCCTTTCATTCTTTTTTTCTTTCTGTTCCCCTAAATGACTACTTTCAAATGAATTTTGCTCAAGTTTGTCGATGTTTTTCTCTGCATAATCAAGTCCACTGTTGAACCCCTCAACCAAATTTTTTTTATTTTGGTCATTTTCTTCAGTCACAGGGTTCCTGTTTGAATCTCTTTTATGGTTTATATTTCCTTATTCAGTTTCTGATTTTGTTCATGCATTATTTTATTATTTTTCTGGTATAGCACACTTATGTTGCATCTCATTAAGCTTTCTTAAGGTGACTATTTTTAATTCTTTGTCAGGCAATTAATGGATCTTCATTTCTATTGGAGATTTTATTAGTCTCCTTTGGTGGGTTATGTGTGCATGAATCTTCATGTTTCTTATAATTTTGTATTGGTGTCTATGCATTTGAAGGAACAAACCCTTTTTCCATTCTTCATATATGGATTTAAAGACTGTCTCTTATTGGGTCTCCAGCTGATGCAATTGCCTCCAGTATCACAGTCAAGAAAGGATGGGGCCTATTCTGTAGATTCTCTCTTGAGACTCTTTACTAAATCTTTAGCTGTGCAAAAGTTTTTTAGTTTAATTGCATCCCATACATTTATTCTTGACTTTACTGCTTCCACCATGGGAATCTTGTTAAGGAAGGTGGTGCTGACCCCTATGTCATGTAGTGTTGATCCTACCTCTTTTTCAAGCAATTGTAAAGTTGCTGGTTTCTTATCCAGATCTTTGAACCATTTTGATTTAATTTTTGTGCAGGGTGAAAGGTAAGGATTCAATTTAATTTTTGCCTGCTATACCTCAGACAGAGGGCTAATATCCAGAATTTACAGGGAACTAAAAAAACTAAACACCAAACTCACAAATAATCCAATTAATAAACAGGCTATGGAACTAAAAAGAAACTTCTCAACGGAGAAAAGCCCTTAAACATGAGAAAATGCTCTACATCACTAGCAATAAGAGAAATGCAAATCAAAACTTCACTGAGATTCCACCTCTCTCCGGCCAGAGTGGCAAAAATGAAGAATATGAACAATGATAGATGCTGGAGGGGCTGTGGGAAAAGAGGAACACTGTTACACTGCTGGTGGGACCGCAAACTGGTATAGCCACTCTGGAGAGCAGTGTGGAGACTCCTCAAAAAATTAGAGCTGGAACCCCCTTTTGACCCAGCTGTCTCACTCTTGGGTATCTTCCTTATTGAGCTAGAATTGGCATATTATTGAGATACAGCTTCTTCAATGTTTATAGCAGCTCAATTTACTATAGCTAAATTATGCAACCAACCAAGATGTCCCTCACTTGATGAGTGGTGGCAGGGACCATTTCCACCATGCTGATTGACAAGGCCCAGGCATGGGGAGGGGCTTGGCAAGGCCACCACTCCAGGAAATTGCTGCTGTTATCTCTCCTAGGAATTGGATGTTTTCTTATAATCATCATACTTATAACTAGCATTTGCAGATCAAGTTTCCAGAAAAATTTGTTATTGATGATAAAGATTGTTGTAAAAGTAATAATACTTCATTAGGTCTGCGAAGTCTGAGGGAAGATGAGAAATGCCTTTGAAAAATGTATTATTACCACACTAAAAAAGCCCAGATAACCAGAAATCCAACTTTGAAAAGTTCTTAAGAAAATTACACTTATAGGTATTACTCTCACCCATGTTGATTACATCTAGTCCTGTTAATGTTTTACCAGTTAAACAATCAAAGACATATAATAGGAGACTTGCTGTTTCCACAGTACAGGGACCACCGTACATAGCCCATATTATTGGAGGACGTTTGTGGTATCCACCTACAGGAACCCAAATGAATAATTATTAAGACCCTCCACCCACAGACCCACCATTGCTTTTTATAGGAATATACAATGAAAATGGAGAATGCTAATATTAATGGCAAATGGAATAATGTCCAGCGCCTGCCCTTTCTTCAGAGACTTGTGCATCAGAGGCTACCTTGGTGATGTGGGACAAAGGAACAAAGAAACAGCATACGTAAACACTTACACATATTATCTAAAAATCAAGTGTCCTCACTGCATACTATATGAGTGATTAAAGAACATATTTTTCTACTTCTCATTTTGCCTTTGTTTTTAGATAGTTTAAGTTTCTACTTCTTAAAACTTAGTAAGGACACATAACTATTTTTGTAAGGTTACTAATAGTAAGGTGACAACAAAATCATAATTTTAGTTAATTTAGAACTGTAATGCAATGCTAATTGCTTGCTGGAAAAGGGCACTAAAGCAGGACAATACTGTATTAGCAAAAGCAAGAAAATTTCCTAGTAAAATGGTTGTGCAAAAACTTCTGAGTAAATATAGAAAGCTGACCTTAATGTACTCTTTAAGTGTAACACAGATAGAGGGTGTAATGTCTCAAAAAAGACATTTACGGAAAAAGAAAAAGAAACATTGTGGTTAATGTGTCAAGGAAGTATGTTGTATTGGTGGCTAATGACAGGGATTACCGAGAAATTTAAAATAGAAGTCAAATGTAATGAAACAGTTAATGAAAATATTGTTTTGCTACCTGTATAAAAATACATCACAATAAAGAACAGACAGCATTTTTCTCAAGCAGGGAACTGTGTCTGCTTGCAACTTGTCCTGGAGGTTTGAGATGTTCCTCCGCACTGACTCCACTCATCCTTCAGGGACCCAAGAGTTCTGCTGGGGCTGGCTCCCAGCAGAGTGGATTCAAAAACTTTGGTACATATATTCAGTGGAATACTACTCAGCTATTAGAAAAAATATTATAGCATTTGCAACCAAATGGATGGAGATGGAAAAAAGTTATGCTAAGTGAAGTATCCCAAACTCAGACTCAAGAGCCGAATGTTTTCTCTCATTTGTAGAAGCTAGAATAAAAGCGGAAACAGTATGATAGATGGCTAACCTAACAATTACTTCAACATGTATGAATTTTTACACTATCCTGGGGAACCTTGCCTAGGATGCTGGGGGACGAAGGAAGTGGGGCAGGGAGTGGGGAAGGGAATAAGAAGGATATCAAGGAGACTGGAGGGAGGTAGTATAGGGGGAATCTAATCAGATGGGAACCTCCAACTTCCATGAGAAGTCCAATTAACCTGGAGTTTAAGTAGGGGGAAACATGGAACCATGGGAAACCCAAGGGGGGAAACCATGGAATGGTACCAGCCCTGACTTTTTCTATCATTATACTTTTGTTCTTGATTGTTTGATGATGACTCCCTCCTAATTGTAAGACCAAGTTTAATGAAAAAAATAAAAATTATATATATATATATATTTTAAATTAAATAGACATATTTCATATAAAAAAAGAAAGGATGGAGCCAAGTCACATGGCCACTTCTAGGTCTGCAGTTGGCAGGCCTGCAACCAGAGGCTGAGTCAAACATGCATCTTTCCTGATTACTAGGCAGAGTGGGTTGTTTCCAGGACCTTAATCAGCAGGGCTAGAATTGGAACAAGAGTTTGCTTCAGGGTCCCTAGTGGGGCTTCAAGATGGTAGGACTGGTACCAAATGTATGGATGAGTATTGACTCCCACCCCCACTCTGAGCAGGAAGGACTGAAAATGGACTAAGTCTAAAAGGAGCTACACCCAAGCACAGGATTATCTCAAGGTCCACAGCTGGAACTGAGGACTGCAGAAGTACAATATTTACGAGTTTATAATGTACCTATCAGTAGAGATGCAGATGGGTGTGCCTCCTGTCAGTTTCCTAGGTAGATAGGACTACCGCTAGTCCATGTCTAAGAGGGAGCTAGAGCCAGGTTATAGGTTGCTTCAGAATTCACAGTCAAGGTCAGTAGGATCTTTTGCAGAAAGTGATGGTAGCCTTGGGCAAATAGGGCTGGATCTGAGTCCACAGGATGACAGAGCTCTTTACTAAAGTTGGTGAGTCTGCCATGGGCTTGCCTTTTCAAAAGAGCCTTTCTCTTCCACAGCCTCCCACTCAGATCCTCCTACGGAGGCACATTTATCTACGATGACTACCAAATTACTGTTCCTGTGGTGGCATATGAGTGGGTAATCTTCTATTCTGCCCATTTTGCTGATGTCCTTGTGGAAAATACCATGTTAAGGAGGAAATCAGAAAAAAATGATGCCAGCTTTCTCAGTTTCTTATTGAAATGTAGTACAACTTGGTAGTCTAGAAAATTACAATCTTGCAAATATGCTTTCTGCCATACACCAAAATAGATTCCCAATGTTAAATTCAAATTTCAGAAAACAAAATCCATTTACATCTTAATAGAAAATAATCTTGTAGAAAAGAAACTTTTAACAGACATGAAGACCAGGTGAAGTGGGGGAGATCCTGGACAAAGATTGGGCTTACTTTACTTTGTCAATACCTATGTGTGCATAAATATGTAACAACTCTCTCCAATGTGTAAGACTATGTTGAACCAATAAAAATAAAAATAATTGTAGTTTTATATATTTATAATTTTTATAAATTATGACTTAAATCTCAAAAATGAAAGAATATGCTGACATACTTAATTTCAAAAAAATCAGAAATTTTGTATGCCAAAAGTTTACTGTAAGTAATTTCTAAGGATAAATGTCAAGGAGAAAATTTTTAAAAAATTGTAACTCATTTCACAAAAGACTAATCTCCCTATTCTATAGATTTGGTAGAGATTAACCTGAGCAAATGCCCAATAGAAAAAAAAAAACCAGCAAAAGAAATATAGTTCACTGAAAAAAGAAAAAGAGATGATCATTAAACTTATGAAAATGTACTTATATTCTTCCATAAGAAGAAATTGAAAATAAAAATCAGTATATCATTTTTCACTAATTAGATATATTAAAAAACTCCAAAAGTTTGAGTTTTTGAATGTATTGTGAAAACACACACTATAGGATTGTAAAAATGCTATAGCCAGTATGGAGAGGAACTTGGAAATATCTATAAATTAAAAGAAACAATACCCCCCCTCCAACAGCAATCTCAATTCTGTGCCTATATCCCACAGATATCTTGTACGCATATGAAATGACAGTAACTGTTCATTGCATCATTGTTTACTGAAGTAAAAAAAAAAAACTGAAAGCAATCTAAGTGTTCCCAACTAAGAATTCTCTAAATAAATCACAGTATATCCATGGTGGAAAATATGCACTGTAAAGAAAAAGGGCAACCTTCATGTTCCGGTATGAAAAAATCTCTAGAATATACTATTAGAAAGAAACAAACCTGAAAGCAAGACAATGAAGAAGGAAGAGAACTGGTAAAAATGGAAAGGAATTAAGTGTGTGTGTCTGTGTACGTATAATGTATTATGAGTGACGTGTTTGTATTACATATAGAAATACTGAAGGGATAAACATAACTCTACTAAATATACTTCCCCATCAGTGGGGCAGAGGGTGAAGGAGGAATGGGAGAAGTCTCTGCTTGACCTTTTCATAAATTTTTACTTTTAAGTTGTACAACTGCTTCACTTACACCAAAATATATTAATTTATGAAGGGAAGGGAGGCACGAAGTAGAGGGAGACAGAGACAGAGCTGTTGCTTTCAGTCTGAAACTACTTGGTCACCTTATCCATCTTTATCAATTGGTTATGAAGAGGGTTTTGCCATGGACTCCTAAGCCAGCCTAGAATATTTGCACTGACCTTTATTTCTTTCCTCCATATTTCCTATACAATGTGTGATATCTTCCAGGATCCAGACGCGGATAACTCTCAACTCCTTTGAAACAACAGCTGAGAGCATCTGAAACTTCAATTCGTACCTTTAAGAACTACCACACTTCACAGGCTTTCAATCTTGTGCTCTTTCATTCAAGAGGAGACCTAAATTGCAACTAAATTATTGATGCTACTGACAGTAGTTGATAGGAGTTTACGGACTGAATGTTCAGCTCTAAATTGGGATACCATGGGCAGACACCAGCTCTCAGGAAGTGAGTTCACAAACACACACTGTGGCACGAGCTTTTTCCAAGCCAAAGCTGAGGCCTCAAAAACACAGCCATGTTGACTTCCAGTTCTCTCAAATACTCACACCAATCTGTGAGAGGATTTCAAATTGCATTTTGAAAAGGGTGATTTGGAATTAACAGCTTTGTGTGATTTGGAGGTTGGAGCAGACCAAACATGTACAAATTACCAAAGTGATCATGTTCCTAGGAAATTAAGATCACTGGCAATAGCAGCGATAGGTCTAAATGGAGTTGTGCATTGTGGGGTTGAAAATAATGTGACATGAATTGGTTTGTACGGTTCAGGAGGAAGGTAGAAATTAAGAAATGTATATTCAATGGAGTCTTCACAATCTCCAGTGTAAAAAAAATCTGCTACATTACCAAAACTGAACAATCAAAGAGGAAGACAACCTTCGTAGAGAAATGGAGTGGAAGAAGATCCAAGATTCAACCTCTGGTTTCATCTTTCCATTCATGCATTTTCAAATGGATGCATTCCATAATAAGTGAGAAGAGAAATACATTTTTATAATGGATACAGTCTTGCTGCCAATTCTGAATCTCAGAACACAGCATGTATAATTCATTCATTTACCTACCAAAACAAAGTATTGTGCTCTAGTCTAAAATATTGTCTCACAAGTATTTTGATCAATCTGAAGTAGGAAGGTGAGTTAGAAAATTTCTACCCTTTCCTTTCTAGTAGATATGAGACTTTGGGACTATATCAGCATTTCCTTAACAAAAAAATAAAAGAATTTATGCTACAGCTAACAAATCTTTTAGTCCGAAAAAGTCTATGCTATTACATTTATATTCTATCTTAGAATTAAATATTTCACACACATAAGTTGAGACTTGGAAGCTAGGAGTTGAATCCTGAATCATTTAATAGAGCAATTTTCTCTAAAAATGCTAATGGAATTTCACAAATGCTTTCTGCCACACCCACTCTTTTCCAGAGAAGAGAGTTTGAATTTATAGTAATGGAGCAAGCACCCAAACACACAGCAGTTTAATTTCCCTTTATTATTATATTTATAATTTGCAATGGATGACTAACACTTATTAGTATTCTTTCTGTTGCCACCAACACTGAAAGCTGATTTCTGTCTGGGTCTTTCCAAACCAAGAAAGTAAATAATTGTTTAAAATATACACGAGTCAGACCCAGAAAATTGGGAGAGTTCAATTGAGTTTGGAGGTACTGAAATTCTTATGTATTGTCCATTCATCTCAGAAACCTGATCTGTATAAGGTATGAGGGAAATGAAAATTAATTTTTAGAATCATAATGCATTATAAATCATCTAACCAAGCTCTGCAGTCCAGATGGCTTTTAATTTACCAGCAAAGTAGATCACGGCATGTCTGAACATAAACCAGGGCTTTTGAGTGGTGGAGAAGAAATGCTTTAATTAGCCCGCCAGCTACCCAGGGCTAGCAATGAAAGTAAGAGAGGGAAGGAGGAGAAGTCAGGGAAGGAGTTTGAGGTGGTAGGTGAACAAGGCTCCATAACAGTACTCACACTTTTATAACAGTGCTCAAAGTGAATTTATAGGACTATATTTTCACACATCTAGACCCTTCTAGAGGAACCTTAAAACCCCAGGACTAAAAAAAAAATCCTTGAAAGTGGTTTATCAATAGCCACTATATTCAGAAACCATAGAGATAATAACCCAGAAAGTTGAAACAGAAACAAATACAAAGCTTTCTTCAGCTCTAGGAATTACTAAGAACTGTAATACCTGCAGCCATGAGGCCATATTCAATATAGTTTAAAAATCTATATTCTCAGACATAACCAAAAAGGATGAAGACTTTGGCCAAGCAGATGGGACATTCATTGACAGCTGGCAACATTCCAGTTCTGCCTGGAAAAGAAATTAGTCCACAGGGCACAGTGGCAAAAGCCTATAATCCTAGTGACTGGAAGATTGAGGCAAGAGGACCCCAAGTTCCTAGCCTGCCTGGGAAACTTAGCCAGATTCTATCACAAAATTTAAAAAATAAGCAAGGCTATGGCAGAGCATCCCTGGGCTCTATACCCAGTACAAAAAGAAAAAAGAAATCAGTCCTCATCACTAATTTCATCCTCCTTTTCCACTTACATTTTCATTTCAATAAAGAAGAAATAGCAATGAACAGAATGGATCACCCGGCAATAGGATAGGGGTTTGTAGTATAGGAAATGCTGAGAACATTCTTGCACCTACATCCTGTTGATTCATAAGCGCCTGCAGGGAAGCACTGTGGTACTAGTCTCCTGGGATACTCTAGGAGGAAGTAAGCAGTGACCATACTGGCACTGTGTGAAGGAACAGACAAACCAGCCCAAGTCGGTCCCTGGAATGAGACAGTGTCTTGCTACAGATTCAGACTGAAAGCAACTATTTCCTTTTTGGTAGACATGTAGGAATATCAACCTTCTGAGCTTATTCACAACCATCACTTTATATTAGGTTACAAAGAAAAGATAGATAAAAGTGGAAGAAGAACATCAAGGGATGAACTTTTTCCAGGAGGAGTGGATTCCTTCCTGTACCAGGATGCCAATCATATATGACCAGCATATGGTAAAGGGATGGGATTTATTAAACACAAATGAAGAACACGAGACAAGCTGTCCATTGCTGAAATGCATACAGCTCTGGACACATATGGCAACCTGCAGGGCTTTTCCTGAACTTTATTTCGTAAAGGGAAAAAGCAAACCAACAAAACAGACAGACACAACTCTACCTAAAAGTGAGACTTAATTTTCAAAGGCAAAGAGTACTTTGGAGTAAAACATTCTATCACTCTCCTTGAACTAAAAGAAAGCATAAAATGGTAGTCAAAAAAATTCTAACTTACATCTAAATATTAAGTAGATGACTGTTCAAACTTGAATTTTTAAAAAAAAACTGAACCTATTCTTTAGAGTTGGCTGCTTGTTTTTCTGGGAAGGAAAAAATAAGGGAAGTATATGCCAAAAGTACTGTGTGAAAGAAATAAAAATTATCTGAAAAGGACATTTTTGGTTATTTTTAAATGTCAACAATAATATTAATGATATTATAGGCACTGAGTGCAATGATCCCCAGGAAATGGGATTGGGCATTCACCCAGAAAAAAAGAAAGTATAGATTTATCAAATATCTTACCTAAGAATTCTTTTATTTGAAAATATTCTTGGGGAATTATAAATTTTTAAAAGATACACATTTATCAGTCATCACTATAGGAATGTGTGTATTTCAGTGCCCTATTTAGAGCCAATATCCTAGACACAAACCTTTCCATAGAACTAATTAGAAGAAGAATTGCAATATAGGCATAAAGTTTATCATTTCATTCATACCTTATGGGGGTATTAATTCTTCCAGAATGACATATTTTAAATTAATTTATAAGTCACATAGGAATATTACTAGGTTATCTCTAAAGATATCTAATACAGAAAAAAATATCATGGCAAAATAAGTTTTAAAATGGTTGTGTTAGATAATAATCTTAAATATTAGTTTTTTCTCATCTGATATAGAAACAACAAATAATTGCTTTTAGTCCCTATTTCATTCTTTTATAAAATTTGTTTTTCTTTACTAAAAACAGGTTAATTTCTTACTTAAATGCTAACAGTTAATTTAATTGATTACAAAATTTTTTAATCTTAGTTTTATTGTGTCTGCCTGAATCTTATTAAAAATAAAACTGTTTGTGAGAGATCACTGAAACCACCATTCATTCCATCAAGTTTCACAAGAGGTACCCCAAATCAAGTCAGCTGCCTTAGGGGATCTTGGCCTACAGAAGAAGCAGTTATGATTAAATTTCTGTGTATTTTAATATACATTTCGAATATGTAAAAATGACCCCCACTTATTACAAATATAGTGAATTAGTAAATATAATTTTAAAATTCTGTATATTTTTAACAATACTGATTGATGTTGCTGAAAGTAGCACTCATAACTCAAATTTAGTGTTTTCATTCTGAAATATTATTCACTAACAAAATAAATGCTTTTGTGCTCAATTTCAGACTTTATAACCAATGGTAGACAATGTTCTTTTTACTTTTGACATCTTCTCAATGGAGTGAGTAATCTGTTTTGAGCTCTGTGGGGTTGTGTTCAGCAAAGTTTATGAAAAAACAATATTAAACAGCATGACTCACTTTGGTTTGGTATTGTTCATCCACCTTGATTCCAAAAGGACCTTCTGAACTTACAGACTCAACTTGAATGGGTCCTCTCATTGAGTTTTCTACTTTGGTGAACAGCATATCCCTCATCTATTTACTATGAAAACTAAAGGGTAAAGCTAACACTAAACCCACAGTTAAGGGGTAAGTCAAAAGTTTACTCTGGTCTTGTAATCAGACCATCTGAATGGGTTGTTTTCTCAAGACTGTATTCTCAGGAGGGGTTTTACATCCACTGTAGAGTATGTTCACTGAGGACTCCTAGTTAGTACCTGGCTATGGCCTACCTTATACAAAGAACATGGAAGAGTAAGGCTCTGGGATTCATCATGCTAGGAAATGAAAGAGAGCAATTTCATTTTTACCTTAATTTGTGCCCCCATGTAATATGCGTCCAGAGGCGAGAAGGTCCATGGAATCCCACTTCTGTGTGCCCTGAGTCATCTGCAAAATGTTTGGATGGTGAGGGCTAGACATCCAAACCAAGGAAATGAGATATAGTTCAACCTCATTTGAAGAGGATATCCAGGAACTTGCTTCAGCTTAGTATTTATAAACATATATAAACCTATGTAATAATATAAATAACAGGCTCCATCCATCAGAGCCTCTGCTGCTTCCAAGCCACACATAAATAAAGTAACTACATATCAACTATTTTAAAAAGAGGTATTTCTGGACTTGCTGGCTCACACCTGTAATTCCAGCACCTTCAGGGGCTGAGATAGGAGTATTGCAAGCTCAAGTCCCACCTCAACAACTTAGTTGTTGAGGCTCTGGGCATATTAGTAAGACCCTGTTTCAAAATTAAAAAAAAAAATTAAAAAGGACCAGGGATATGGTTCAGGGGTAAAGAATGCCTGAGAGTTCAATCCCCGGTATGAAAATAATTAATTAATTAAAATAAAGGGTAAACCTAAGCAGAACAATCAAATCTGTATTTCCTCCCTTCACGCCAAATCTCCTTTCTTAAGCACTAGATGCATAATCTGTATGAACAGAATAAATACCATAAACTTCTTTGGTACCTACAATAGGCAAGACGGAGATGTATGAAACAGAGACCAAAAAGTGTTTATGTGATAGACTTTTTCCTCAGGAAGTTTTTAGAAACTGCTTATTCCATCCAGTCCAACCCTGACATTGTCATCCTTAAGATCTTTATGCTGCTTCCTAGCAAGGAGCTATGGCAGCATCACACCCTAGGGGCCCAGTGGAGGCTGTGGTACTAGACATTTTGTGTCACACTTCCCTTCAGCCTACCACAGTAGCTCACTGCATAGGATCATATATTTGACAACAATCTATTGAAATAAATTCATACAACACAAAACAATAATGTAAGGAATGGGTGATAAGAATGGGCTTGAGTACAGGACACACTGGCCCAGGAATCCCGCTAGAGCTGACTCCAGCAACCTTTGAGTAGCCACTTAGGCCACAGCTCAGAGGCCTATAACTGGGCAGGACACACCTGCCCAGGATTCGAGCCAACCCCAGGAGCCTCTGTGTGCAGATGGAGGCCTCAGCCCCAGGGCCTACAGCTGCACAGCACACCTCCGCCTAGGAACTCCACAGGAGCTGCACCCAGGAGCCTCTGGGTTGGTGGAACCAGGCCTCAGGATCAGGGTCTTCAGATGCTGTAAACCCCAGTTCCAAACTGTCCATCCGTCCCACACATAGCTGTCCAGACGCTGCCCATTCCTGCCAGGTCCAGATACATTAGGCCCATACCCACTACCAAAGATCCCAGTTCCTGGGGCTGGAGCAGTTGCTCAGTGGTTACAGCACTTTCCTGGCATGTGCAAGTACACAAATTCAAACCCCAGCACCATGTACACAAAGAAGTCTCAGAGCACCGAAAGCGACATGAAAAACAAACAAAAAAATGATTCTCTCTCTTTCTCTCTCACTGTTCATCTTTCTTTAAAAAAAAATTTTTTTTAAAGATACCAGGTCCAGTCACTGTGTGCAGGTACCCCATTCAAGCAGAACATGAGACACCAGGAGCCACCAAAGCACCCCAGCTCCTGTGAATACACAAACCAGCAGGCTGCAATGCACCCCAAACAGATTCCAAATCAATGCTCCGGGGCCTGGATACATAAGGTACAGCCAAACAAAGTTCCAGGCTGAACTACTTTCTGGAAGAAAGTGGTCATCCAAGGGATGATATCTGACCCAAACCTTTGACTTGCAAAGAAGTACTTCCAGACCTGCCTACCTTCACCACAGGGAAACTCTATTCAAAGTTCCAGAAGAATATTATCAAAATGAGAAATCAAAATACAAAAGGTTCACCTCAAGCCTACAACTCCCCAGCCAAGGAACACACAGACAGGGAGCAAGATGAAAACTGAGAAATAAGTATCAATGATCTGATTACAAAAAGGAACAATGAACTAAAAGAAGGATTAATGAAGGGACTAAGTGAGAAAACTCAATAGATGAAAAACTCTATTATCAAAGAAAAAGACATACTGAAAAAGCTAAAAATCTGTCAATCACATCAGAACAAGGATGGAAGAATTTTATAATAGACTAACCTCTATAGAAAACAGAACCTCAGCTCTGGAAGAAAAAATATCCAACAATTAAGATAGGCTGGATGAGCTTGAATGCATGGATGACAAAAGAGAAAAAAACTCACAGAACATGAACAGAATTTTCAAAATGTCTGGGATGAAATCAGAAAAACAATCTAAGAGTAATTGGGATATAGGAAGAAATCTAAACACAAACAAAAGGTAAAAAAACATTCTCAATGAAATAGTTAAAGAAAAAATTTCCCATATCAAAACAGATTATGAAATGCTCATCCAGGAGGTGTACAGGACTCTAATAGGTCTACTCAAATGAGAAATTTAACAGGATACATCATATTCAAAATGTATAACACAGGAATCAAAGAAAGAATATTAAACGTGGCAAAGAGAAACAACAAATCATATTCAGAGTCAAACCAATGAGGATCTCCTCTGACTTTTCAGCTCAGTCTCTAGAAGCAAGAAGATCATGGAAGGAGATCTCTCAATCTTTTAATGACCACAACATGCTGCTGAGAATACTTATCCAGCAAAACACAGCTTCAAATTTAATGGGGAGGGGCTGGAGCAGTGACTTGTAGGCAATAGTGCTTGTCTAGCATGTGCAAGTATTTGGATTCGAACCCCAGCACCACATAAACAATAAAGTATCAGACCAAAAAAAGCCACATGAAAAACTAAATAAAGCTGATTTTCTCTCTCTCTCTCTCTCTCTCTCGCTCTCTCTTTTCTCTCTCTCTCCCTCGCTCCCTCTTTCTTTAAAATAAAAATTGATGGGGAAATACGAACATTTCATGATAAGATCAAACTTGCAGCATTCATAAATAGACCATGAGCATTACAAAGATTCCTCAAGATAAACTCCAGACAGAAGAACAAGCAAACAATCCTCAAAACCCACAAGCAGAGGAAATTCAATTAATGTGCATGGTATCAAAAGGCAATAAAGAAAGCACAGAACTCACTAATAAATCACAATGACTATGAACCACAACCACATAACTATCCTAACACTGAATGTGAATGGTCTCAATGCACCAACCAAAAGACACAGAGTAGCTGATCAGGTCAAAAAAACAAAATTCAACATATGCTGCTTACAGGAGACCTACCTTACAGCCAATGACATCCACAGATTGAGGATGAAAGGATGGAAAAAATTGTACTAGGTGTACGGCACAAGAAAGAAAACTGGCGTTGAAATTCTTATATGGAACAAAGTAGATTTCAAACAGATTAATCAAAAGAGATCAATAAAGTCACTATATTGTAGTAAAGGGAACAACACAGCAGGATGATATACTATAATAAATATGTTCTTCTCAAACACAAATACTTCCAAATATGGGGAAAAATTACTCCATGACATATAATCACTTGTGGACCTCAACACAATAATACTGGGAGACATTAATACTCCACTATCACCAATTGACAGATTGTCAAAGCAAAAACACAATAAAGAGAGCACCAGTTTAAACAATTCCATAAATCAAATGTATGGATCAGACATTTATAGAATATTCTACCCCAAATTGGCTGAGTATACCTTCTTCTTTGCAACACATGGATCCTTCTCCAAAATAGACCATATTCTAGTTCACAAAGGAAATCACAGCAAATATAAAAAATAGACATCGTTCCATGTATCCTATGAGATCATGATGCCATGACCCTAGCAATTAACTGCAAGAATCATAACACAAAACACACATCTACATGGAGATTGAACAATGACCTGTTGAATGAAGAATGGATCCAAGAAGACATGAGAGCAGAAATCAAGAAATTCTTGGGAAAGAATGAGAATGATTTGCTACACCTTTGTTGTCTAATGTGTAGCAACACATTATTTAGGCAATCATAGATATGTAGTGGGGGGGCATGTGGGTGAGTGGATGTAGGGAGCAATCTAGAGGGTAATTCTGGTTTAATTATATGCATATCATATTGTTACTTTATATGCATTTATGATTGTTTAATAACTCAACTCCTTAATAAAAAAAAAATATATATAACACCTTTGCTGTCTAATACATGAGGTTAACTACCTTTCGCACAGGCCTGGGTGTAGCTCCAGCCTCCACAAATGAGTGAAAACATTTGACCCTTAACTCTCTGGGTTTGGCTAACTTTGCTCAGCATGATATCTTCCATTGCCATCTGTTTACCTTCAAAGGGTGCAATTTTGTTGTTTCTTATTGCTGAGTAGAATTCCATGTTATATATTTTTAATTAGGGATGGATCCACCATAGTATTCAGCTATTCCTCTTCTTGGTGTATTCCAAGAGGAGTTCGAACCAGCACATTACAATGACACAGCAAAATCAATGTTTATAGCAGCACAATTTACAATAGCTAAATTATAGAATCAACCCAGATGCTCCTCACTGGATGAATGGATCCAAAAGCTCTGTGGTGTATGTATATATATATATATATATATATATATATATATATATATATACACACACACACAGTGGAGTTCTACTCAGCTATTAGAAACAAGAATATTGCAGTCGTTAAGGTAAATGGATGGTGATGGAAAAAATCATGCTAAGCGAAGTTAGCCAAATACAGACAGTCAAGGGTTAAATATTTTCACTCATTTGTAGAGGCTGGAGCTAAACCTAGGCTTGGGTGAAAGGTAGCAAACTCATGGCACAGCAACACATAATCTAGGAAAACTATAGACATGTAGCCAGGGAGAAAGGAGGGAAAGGCAGGGAGATGGGAGAGGGAGGGAAGATAAGGAGGGAACTAGGGAGACAACCAACAATATAGCATACTTTTTACCCCTCTGAGAAATCAAATATTATGTACACAATCTTTTGATTCTGTAAAATTCACAATCATACACACACACACACATACACATATATATATATACAATCATATTCATATATATACTTCAATTATATTTGTTGGGGAATGATATAGAAGAATCAAGATTGAGGAGTGGGCAATGTGGGGTAAATTATGGTTTACAATCAAATGCATATCATATTGTTACTTTATATGCATTTCTGATTGTAAAACTACTCAACTCAATTTAAAAAAGTGCTTGATTCCACCTGATTCATTGACTCATTCATCCTCATAGTTACTGGTAGTATGTCATAGACTCAGTAGGCAATAAATTTTCATAGTAGGTATTGATTGATATTTCTTGTAAACGACAGCCATGCATTGAGGCAACTTAACTTCTTGAATATAAGTGATGCAGTGTGATAGCCATGTTATAAATTTCAAGAGAAAAAAAACTGTGTTGGTGCTTGGAAAATATGAAACATATAGCAAAACTTCTCTGGTCATTTATTATTTTAATGACTAAGTCTATATAATTCACATTGGTCAAGTGCAGAACAAAAACATCCTCAACTTAATTAGCCCTCCAGAATCCACAAGATACAACCAACATCTCTTAGGAAATAGGTTATTTCAGAACTGGAGGTCAAGACATTATGCTGAAGACAAGCTGGAGTACTAATTATTGAATCTTGTTCCCAGTGGCAACTGGTGTGTATGAAAGGAAAATGTATGGTTAATTTCACAAGTTTACATCTGATTATTGTCTCAAAATGCTTTCCTTTATATGAAGATAAACTCTCATGGGGCTGCAAAGGAACTTTGTCATTAGTTTGCTTGCTAAAATCCAACCAAAATAACATAGATTGTCACAGTGAAACAGAAACAATTGAAGTAATGCAATATAGTTTTCACTTTCTTGACCTATATATAAAATGGATGAAGGTATTATATATGTGCATATATATATATATATATATATATATATATATATACACACACACACATATATATATGTTTGTAAGTAAATGAGTACATAAACACTATATATACAATTGATAAATACATGGATAGATGGGTGGATAGATAGATGATAGATACTGAATACTTAGCATGGCCTTATAACAGTTTCTAAAACGTCACTACAGGAAAAAGAATATTCACTAGATTTAAAAGGAAGACCATATTTTCTAATACTAGATGTCTATGCAGGCCAGAGATTCTTTAAAGAAACTTCCTGAGTATGCTACTCTGTTCTTGTGTGAGGTACACTGGTCAGCATAAGAGCTTTTTGGAGGACCTTTGCCTGAAAGTAACTGACCTTTGGTTGATCCAGTTCATGCACAATGCTGCCATATTTGGAAATACCACCTGGGTAAGAGTTTCTGCCTTGTCCCTTCCTTGTACCATTCTCAGAGATGTCACTCTGACAAGAATTAATTAAACTTAATTCTAATTACACAAAAAGTGATTAGAGAACCAAATGATAATTTTTAAAGCTATTTTTGAGGACTTACTATACACTAGACACTGAGCAAAGAAGTTTACATTCTTTATCTTGTATAATTCATAATATAACTCTATGATAAAAGTATTACCTCTGTTTTTCAGTGAGGATCCTGGGATTGTACAGCTTGAAATAAAATATTTATTTAAATCAATAATGGCATTTAATGACAGACTTGAAATTCAAATTCCCACCTCTTTGTATATTTCATCTCCGTATTTTCAGATTGAAGGTGTTTAATCACATGAGGTCTGTAAATATGGGGCTTAAATATATACAATTCCATTGTATCATACCAACATCAATAAAATATTCAATACTTTTATATATATATACATATATATATATATATATAATGATGTTTTGCTTGAGTGAATGAAGAGACTTATTCACCAGTTTACTGATAATGTAATGTTATTGGCAGAGAATGGAACAACACAGATGATTCTACACTGGGCTCAACTCTCCATTCACAATTCAGTAGAGAAGGTTTATACTGGAGTTTAAGTTTTGTGGTAAACAAAATATTTATGAACAAGAGATAAAACTATTACACAATGGCACCTGCCACAATCCTTGGTCTATGACACTTTAACTCATCTCTAGAACACATCTTCCACCTAGCAACATACTCAGTGTCATAATGCAGGTCATGAGAGAGAAGTGAGGTAATAATAGGTGGAGCCCTTCTAATGCACATAACCCATGTCTCTCTACAGTAGCAGCTACACACAGAGACAAATTCAGATGATGGTGTGCAAGTGAACATTTGCCTACATCAAAATGTTCAGACCCATGTCCTATAAATGTAACAATTACCTATAATAATCACACACATTTAATTCTGAGCTTTCAAAAGCTATTAGTAAAGGAAACCACCTCCAGTCTATTAGCATTCCCCAGGGCCAAACAATACCACCAGAACAGCATAATCCATTGGAAATCTCCCAATTTTTTCTAAAGCCACTCCTATAGGTATTTGATCAATATGTTGTCTCAGATAAGGAGGAATAAGGAAAATAAATATTTTTAATTTTATTAGCTTTATAAATACCTAATAATGCACATACTAACCGTATATAATTAGGTTAACCATTTATGGGAAAATAATTGAGTTAATGAGACTACTTTTTATAGGAAATGGTACTGCTAAAGGAAATAAAAATAAGACCTTACAAAGATAAAAATTAGATCAAGAGAAAATTAAATTCTTACATTTTGTAAATTTCAAACTTATTGCCCATAGGAAGTGACATCTAGAATGCAAAAATAACTTAATATATTATATTTGACAGAATACAGGTTTACATTTATTTTGTTAATAAGCATAGTCACCCATGCAGAATTATATGAAGCAAACAATAGTTTTGTTAATCCCTTTGCAACCCACTCAAAAAAATATGGAACTAAAAGACGGGAAAAAGAAAATCTTACTTTCTTCTAGTGTGAATACTTTTAAGATTTTTTCCACCAAAATTCTTTTAGGAGAAAAAGAACATTACCACAAATTGCACAACATTTCTTATATTTATAGCATTATTATAATTTTACCTTTGCCATTTTCTCCTACAAGCCGTACTAACTCTCCATTTGTCTTTTAGTATCCCTAGGCATTAGATATATCCCAGGCCACTGATTTAATTGCAAAGTTTGCACCAAACACACTTTCTACAGTCTTGACCCTTCAGTTAAGGTGTTCACTTTCTTTATCTTCACACTGCCATCTCAAAAAACACAATGACAACATTTTATAAGTCATCACACACTCAGTGACAAAGTATAAATATGGAACTACTACTTTATATTCTCATGGTCCTTTTTTAGAGGATTAAATTAATTATGACTCCAATGTCCTGGTATTTGGTTAATAAGAATCCCAAAGAGAACATGATCCATCATTATCCCTCACCGCCATCCTGAATATTTCCTTATTCTCTTCTCTGGCTCCTTCCATTCTCTCCCCAGGTATCAAGAGAGGACCTCTAACTCATAAAGTTACCTATCCTTTGATTATGCCCATGTGGCTTTGCCCTGCTGAATTGCTATTTTGAATTACATATAGTTTAGTAAAATGCTGTCTTCTGGAGCAAGATGTCTGGATTCAAATCCCAGCTTCTTCATTGACATGGACAGGTTACTTAATCATTTTGCCTCACTTTCTTCATTTATGGTACTGGCATAATTAAAAGTCTTACCTCATAAGGTCAGTTGGGGAATTGATGCAATAACATAGGTAAAGCATTTAGAAGACTACAAAATATGAGGTAAATTATATGTGTCACACATACACACATTTGTGTAAGTGGGTAGTAGAAATACTAGAGTTTATATGTAAGAATTTTGAAATTCTTAGGGTATATTCAGGAGCAAATCAAAATCTGACTTGGAAAAAAATTGATCTTTAGACATAACAGGGGAGATTTGGTTAGTCACCAACATATAAATGGACCTCAAAGCATAGATTTGTATGAACTCACTCTAAAAGATGTAAGAGAGAGGCTATGAGAAATTTTGGGATAGAAACTAAAAGTAGAAACTTTAGGGAGAGCCATAGTTTAGTGGATATTTTGTTGAATGGACTCAGCAGCTTATTAAATATAACTAATCATAATTTTTTAATTTAAATAATCTATGTGCACAGAAAAATCTTCATCTTCTTACAGAAAATAACACTGTTATGCATGCCATTGGTACTGAATAGAACCATTACGATTATTTATACTGATTTCTGTTATCTGTTGGTCAAATTCATCACTTCTTTAGAACAAATTCAGTTTTCCTGGACAAGCACAAAGCAGAATAGACTGAAATGCACAGAGAGTATAAATTGACTAATAAAAGAAGTTTGAGTAGCACTATGTAGGAATCAGAGTCTATGAATATCAGGTACCTCTGAGGGCATTGGCCCTGCACTCACCAAGTGCGGGGGCACACTGGGCAGGAAGTCAGAGACAAAAGGCCGTGCACTTAAGGGACCCAGGAAAGGTAGGAAGATGCTCAGCAGGTGTTAAACTGAGAGAAATTATTTCCAACTCGCAGACTCAATGTCAAAGAATTCAATCTGTCTTTGCCATGGGAAAGAAGGAATGGATACTAAATGCACAAAGTTCTTTCTAGATTTTTCTTATATAAATATATTTAATGGCAAGAAAACTGCTTTCAGTCTAACATCACTTTTCTACTTTACTTTAAAGCCATTTTATTAGCACTTGAATTTGATCACAAAATAAAATTTGAATAAGGAAAAGCTCTACAATATCTCAAACAAATTAAGCAGTGTTCCCACAACAAAATAACATATTAATATTTTTTCATTTTAATAATTAAAAGATAATGCTAAAGTGTTATTTATTTTTTATTCAGAAATTTATTTATTGAACAATTAAACAAGCTTCTAATGAAATAGTATATATATATATAAATTCTGAAAATTAGTACAAACAATAACATTCTCAAATTTCCATGATGTTATAGTATGTTTACCAAAATTTTGAAGATGTGTTGAATTGTACAATGAAATTACTGTTCTCATTTCCTTTTTAAGACATTATAATTCATACAAAATCTTTTAGTGTAATTTTCCACAATTACTTTTGATTCATATTATAAGTACGGAAATTTAGTATCTGTTTTTTCCTTTTCTTTGTGAATGTTTTAATATAACGCTTCCTGGCCCAACCCAGTGGCTTGCACCTATAGTCCTAGCTACATGGGAGGCTGAGGCAGGAGGATCATAAGTTTGCAGACAACCTGGGCAACATAGTGTGACACTATCTCAAAATAAAAAATGACTGGGGATGTAATTCAGTGGTAGAGTATTTGTCTAGCAATGCATGAGGCCTTGGGTTTAATTCCCACCAGGGAAAAAACTATGTGTGTATATACATACATACATACATACATACGTGTGTGTGTGTGTGCGCGTGCGCGTGTGTGTGTGTGTGTGTGTAAAATGTTTCCATTAGCCTAAACTTCCAGTTTTCTACTCTAGTTTTCTTCAGACTTTTTCTCTTACCTTTCAGCTCTCAGAGTTGTCCAAAATTATTACTCCCTTTTCCTGGTTCATGTATGTTCCTACCCATAGTTGATTCTTTCACTACTCTCATAATACTTTCAAGAGCTTCCACCGTATCTTCACATTCAGTTGATAACCTGCTCATTATTTCTTTGAGAACATAATTTCAAAATAGAAGATAATGCCCTTCTGCTTCCTCCATCATATTTAGCAAACTCTCCGTTTAGATGCCTGAACTTGTCTTTTTCTACTTGCTCCAGAATATTACTTCAGAACATTTCTTCTGCATCACTAATTTCCCCCTCTTCTCTGGAATCTTCTCATCATCATAAAAATCCACTGTAATTTATCCTCTTTGGTATCAACTGCCACCTATGTAATTTCTCTATGCAAGTTTTTTAGAGCAAAATTTCTCAGATGAGTTGTCTAAACTCATGCTCTTTATTTGCTGCCTTCCTAGGATTTTTCTCATATCCACTGCCTCCACATGTCTGTCCTCAGTTCTTTAGAGAAACAGCCATTGTCAAGCTCGTGCAAGGCCTCCTCCAGGCTAAATCCATTAGTCAATTCTCAGTTCTCCTGCACTTGGTAATCAGCTGCAATCAGCAATTACCCACTCATTTCTTTTTGGAACATTGTTTTCATTGACTTCCAATACTCTGCTCCCAATACAGTTCTCTCCCAGGTTGTCTTCCTGCATCACTAGCTGCTCCCTCTCAAGATCTCTTATTTATCTATAAAACTCTTCAGCTTTAAAATCATATGTATTTAGATTAGAATTATAAACCAGACCTGAATTCCAGGCTCATATACCTGACCTTGACACTAATGTGTCTGAATAGATATATCAAGTTTAATATGGAATTTTTGATTTTCCCCTTTCCATCTTAGCAAATAGAAACTCTGCTTGTGGAGTTTCTCAGATCAGCGTATATGTCAAATACTTGCAAGTGGCATCATTAAACCAGTAAGTCTTGTCAACTCTACCTTAAAAATACATCAGGAACTTCTCTTACTACAAGTACTGCTACCTCCCAGGTCCAAGTGGGCATCTATTGCCTGCAATAACACACATGGTCTTCTGTAATAGATGCTATTAGTACTCTGCCCACATCCCATTTTCTGGGTAGGTGCACCCATCTTTCAGATGTTGCGAGTACTGATTGCTAAGGGGTTCTCAGCTGCACTCCTGGAACACTGCTTTTGGAAGACCCAAGGGGAGATTCCCCAGAGATGTCTGGAAGGTTATTCTCCTGGTTGGCCAACATTCCACAAACTACTGCTACAAGGATACAAAGCCAGAACCCCCTTTCTCAAGGTGGGCCAGTTCTGTGGTACTATTTACACTTCAGAGATCCCCTATAATCAGGCTAGACTTCTGCTTTAGATATTATTGCATTACTGCTTAGCTTCCCATCCTTTTCTCCCCGGTGCCTTATCCTTCTGCACTCCCTGCTTAGCAGGAGGACCCTAACCTATCTAACTTGCATTTTTACTGCCCTCGTCTATTCCCAATGTAGTGGAAAATGTGATCTGAAAAAAAAATCTTGAATCCAGATCATATCCTTCATCTGGACACCATTGGAAAACCTTCCATGTCACTCATAGTAAAAGACATACCCCCTTCAGTGATCCGTTCAGCCCTATATGGTCTCTCTGATTACTCTATAACTCTTCCCTTCTCTTTCTCACACTAGACTCCAGTTTCACTTGCATCCTGTGATTCCAAAAATATACCAAGTCTATATGTATGCATACATGTATGTATACATGTGTGTTTATGATTAATTTTATTGATAAACATTGTCCATTACCTATCCTTCAAAATGAAATCTTTGTAAAGGTGGAAACTTAGTTCACTGGTATATTCCTAGTATCCAGAAGAGTTTTGGGCATGTAGTGGGAACCAACATATGCTTGTTGAATTGATGAATCACATATTTCATTCTCTTCCATGATCCCCTTATCCTAGCTTTCCTGCCAATATTCAAATAAGAAACAGAATTTTATTTATGGCAGATAAGTGCTAAAGATTACATGTCAAAAGTTTTCTTTGTGCTATTTTGAGCTAAAGGGAACTTTTAATATCTCAAGAATACTAGTCTAGGACAATTAACAGTTTGAGAAAAAAGAAATAATCGGGAACATGGCTCTTTTCAGTTAAAGGGAGCTTTGATGATTATTTTACCTCTATTGGCTTCAGAAGATTAGGTGCCTAAGTTAATAAAGCATCAAGCAAAGCCTAAATTCTAATACACATTCAACATTTGACTCGAACAGTGAATTACATCTGTCAGACCATATTGACATCGTGGGGTTTGGTATAAAAAGTTGATGGATTACATCCCAAACTAGCTATCTTTGAAAACAAAAACCAAATTTAAGCCTTGAGGTCAGTAACAAAAGTTAAAGATGGCAAAACAACACCATAAATGCCAATTCAAAGATATTTTCTTCTATTCCGGAATACTTTTCTTATTTTTCACAGTAAGAACTAAAAACTACATAGAATTTTTATTACACAAATATTTTATCCAAGTGTTTATTGTTCCTTCTACCAAATCCTACTCCTTTAGAAACAAACAGATGGTTAAAGAAAAGAAATTGGAATAAATCAACTTAATATGTTTAAGGCAGTCAATCCATTAGGAAAAACCCTCCTTTTAAATAATAAACTCATGACTCTTTCTGAAACAAATGATACACTTGCATTTTTTATTAGGAGTCAAGCTGGGATAGTCAACAAAGCAATTTGATGAAATCCATCTTAGAAATTAATATATTTAAACTCTAGCCGTTAAAATCCAAACCAATTCAATGCATATTTATTTAGGTTCACTCTTTTCCATATGCCTGGTGATCGGATAGGATTTGGGATTCAAAAAGGAGAAGATATTTAAAACAACAACTTATTGCATAGGCTGTTGTAGCATGCATTTTCTTAGGTACTGCTCCTGCAATGATGAGGATATAAATATCTTTTAGTGAATAAGAGACATTAATAATTTAATCATATCATATGATTAAAATGTCCTTTACCATAGTAAAGGAAATATATAGGGTAATATGATAGCAAAGAGCAGAATGTTCTAACTTCAGGAAAGGCTTCTATAGAAAACTGAATTTTCAAAAATGGGAAAGATTAGGAGGGGTTCACTGGGTAAAGGGGTGAGGAAAGTGGTAGCCAGTGCTACAGGCAGAGAGAATAGCATGAGCAAAAGCCCTGAGGAACTAATGAAAAGCAAGGAAAGAATGCTAATGGAAAAAGGCATCTGTTACTGTGGTTGGAAGAGAGGTGCTGCCAGCTTAGATAGATGGGCACTGGTAAATGCAGAGAGAGTGATGGATGCAGCCTATACCTGGAAGGTAAACTCAACATGCCTGAGTGATGGCTGTGAGAGCTGCAGGAGAAAATCCAGGTGATGTGAGGAGGCAGGACGGGGTTTCAATTTGGGACATTTTGGATCTAAAATGCCTCTGAGCACTCAATGGGAAATATTGAAAACTAAGTAGAATAAATAGGTATGAATCCCAGAGGACAGATATGGACTGAATACATAAACAAGTGAGTTTTTGATATATAAGTGATAATTGAGATCAGAAGAATAGGAGGCATGGAAAGTGTAAAGGGAGAAAACCAGGGTCTAGGACCAACACTGAGGAAACCTCAAAACTTAATGGTCAAGTAGAAGTTAAAAGGGAAAAAAGAGGAGAAACCAATGACAAAAAAAGAAAAAAAGAAAACGAAGAGGTAACAATATAACTGAAGCCAAGGAAGAGTTCCCGAGAGAACAAGGAGGGAGAAAAAGAGAATCTCCAACTGGTAAGACTGGAAAAGGAAACACTTACTACTTGCAGTAGGAAAAGATATGGAATAATACACATGAGGCTTCTGAGACTGGAAAACTCATATAGTACTATAATCTTGATTCAATGAAGATTACCCTGGGATATAGTAGAAGTCAACTGAACTGTGCTGTCCAAAAGAAATAGGCATATTTTATAATTATTATACAGCTGCAACATGCCTTAAGGATAATTGAAAATAATTGATTTAGATATTGCACATTGTCATCTGACGTTAAGCAGAGAGTCAGCAAAATTCATTCTTCTTCTCTGGGCTCACAGCTAGACCAATTCTCAGGCATAGACAGGTGAATGTATGGTGAATGGAAGCAATATATTCCACTTCTGGGACTGCTCATAGGAAACAACTCAGGCTCCCCATTCACTTGAGAAAATGAAGCCATAGATACATAGGAGGAATCCCATGTGTCTGAGTGATCAGGTGGAAGGTAACTGGCAAACCAAAAATAACAACTGGCTGCATTGAATGGGAGAAAATTTAATTGTTTCAGCCATTGGGATTTGAAGCGTCTCTGTTATAGCATTTAATACGAATGACTCTGATACACGGTGGCTGGCTATTTTAGAAACAATCTGGAAAGACAAGATTTATCGCACAGAACATGATCATCTTTTATGCCTCCTTGTTCCACAAGTGAAATTTATTTCAATGATATGGACAGAATGTTCAAAGGCACAAGGAAGTTAATTTTCTACTAAGCATTTCCTTAAATTTGAATGGGTCAGAATATTTAAAGTGTTTTTACTTTTGCTTTTTACTGGGAAATAGTATAAATATTTCTGAAGTAAAACCACAGATAAACAATACTTTTACCAAAAGCCAAAACCAAAATTTTATTTTATGTATTTGATTGACAGTTCACTAAAAAGCAAACTAATTTTGTCATAAATATTATGGCACAATGATTTCAATAGTAATTAAACAAAATGCAGTTCTCTCAAATTAAAAAACAAAACTCCTGATTTTAAAAAATATATAGCCTTTGCTTATAACAGCACTAAAATTCATTTAAACTATGTGTTTATGTATAACAACATTCAAGTGCTCATATGACAGCTTGGCAAGGATGCTGGGGAATTATTGTAGAAAATCTGGTATGGATATTACATATGCTTTATCATAATTTCATCTTTAAGTCCTCACAGGGGGAGGCAATGGCGAAGTGGTAGAAACAGAAAAGTCTTACAGATGGGGAACATACAGGAAAGAAAAAGTGTTGAATCCATGTATTGCTAAGGTACTTGAGATTTTCTCCAGTTTCTCAACATTTTTCAGGCATAATTTCAGTATCTGATGAGTTCTTGGACTACTGTCACTTCACTTTATCTTTCTCTCATGTTGCTCTATAACTTATAGGCCCATCTGTGTGAGCCCCCTGGGAATGCACAGTTTTCACATCCCATGAAGTTAGCTCTGCGTTCACATCACTCTCAAAATAATAAAATTGCAAAATACGGCAGATTTGAGGTCAAGATTTTTCAAGTGTGATAAATGAAAATAAAGTGGTTCCACTGCACAAAATCACAGCAGGGATGCCAAGGGACTTTGCTGAAAACAAAAACAAGAGAGGGTTGTCTTGTTCTGTTACTGGACATCTGCAGAGCCTCCAGACCAGGCTACTTGTCTTACAGGAATGGAGAAAGTACTAGTGAAAGATGACCCAGTGAGTTAGCTAGATAAAGTCGGAAAAAATACCCCCAACCTTTAAACTCCAAATAGGTAAGAAACCTGTTTGTCCAGGTCCACAGGTTGATGCCTTTAACACTTTTAAGCTTGAGAATATTTGAAATCTGATCGGCAGTTCAGACTTATATGAACTGATTCTAAAAGTTAAAAACAGTAAATAGGACTTTCATTATAATGACTACCACAGATAATTTTCTATAGTTTTCTCTGATTCCAATGTCAGGCCTAACAGGCCAGCCAAGGAAGGACATTAGTAGTATCAATTAGATCCGCATGTTTTTATAACTTCTCAATCACACTCACAAATGTACTGATATCCTCCTTCTCTATGAGACCTCCTAAATATCTTCATCTATTCTCTCATATTTTCCATCTCTTTACTCCCTTTTTTTTGCATTTTTGAGATTCCCACAACTATATATTTATTTGAATTTTAAGTTTTGATAAAATATTTTGATTTTAAAACTGTGGTCATGGGGCTGGAGCAGTGGCTCAGTGGTTTCTGCTCTTGACTAGCATGCTTGAGGCTGCAGGTTGGAACCCCAGCACCAAGTACACAACAAAGTGTCAGAGCAACGAAAGCCATATGAAAAACTAAATAAAATTGACTCTCTCTCTCTTTCTCTCTCTCACTATCCCTCTCTCTTAAAAAAAAAAGTGTGGTCATAATCTGTTTTCCCCTATTCATAGTATCATACAAATTTTTTAACTTTGTTTTATTTCAATGTTTAAATGATTCTTGAATCTAAGAATGTTTTATTTTCATTTTTCTGAGTTATTTTTATTTCCTTGGGAGTCATTTCTCCATTTGATCATTGTTTTCTTTCTTGTTCATGTTGCAAGATTCCTCAAATATCTAATGACCCTTGGTTTTCAGTTTGTACTTAAGAATATTTTCAAATAAGGCAACAGAAACCTGACTTCCAGGTCTATGTGAGTGGATGTGGCTTGTTATTTAGTTATCTTGTCTTTAAGGTGAATGGAATGAAGTCAGCCTTACTCTGATGTAACAATCTTCATGCTAACTGACCTAGTTCTTCCCAAGGGTTAAGTTCCCTCATTAAATAATTCTTGCTTTGTTTGGCTTTTGTTGAGTTAGTGACAAATACTTGGTTGCAAACCAGAAATTTCAATATGGGACCAAGGATAGGTGCGATGAATGCAGAAGGATAAAACAGGTCAAAATACACTGTTAGACTCAAAAAGAGTTATTATACATCCCTTCTCTGTGTCCCCACTTTTGCAATGCAAATTTGTAGCTCTTCCCATTAACAAAGTGTGCATGTCTGTGTTGCTTGAATCTGGATTCGTCTTAAAACCTGTATGAGCAATAGGATGAATGAAGCAGACTTAAAAGTGTGCCAATACTAAGCCTTAACCTTCAGAGGTCTTTCAATTATTTTGTTTTTGTTTTGCTTTGCTTTGCTTGTAATCCTGCTCGTTCACCATGTGAACAGGCCCACAACAGTTCCATCAGTGATGAGACTCCAGAGGCTCTGTTACCTCTATCATCCCACCTGACAACAAACGACCTGTAGAAGCAGACCTGACCTATAAGCAATTGAGTGGAGATATGTAAATCAGCCCAGATGAGCCAGCCAAAAATTCTAACCAGGTAGATTAGTGAACTAAAAAGCATGTATTTTAAGTCATTATGATTTAACGTGTTTTGTTGGACAGCAAAAATTGATGGACATACTTTAGATCACAATTCTGGTTACAGATATGCTTCTCATTTCAACACCCATCAGTATTATATCCAAAACTGAAGTCTGGTTGGCTTCTGCCAGGCCACTGGGCTCTTTCTGGGATATGGCTCTTCGCACACATATTTTCTACAGTGGTTGCCTTGGTTTTGCTCCAACTATCAACGCCACTTGTACACATTTCATCTTCTAGAGTTTAGATCAAATCTCTTACCAATGATGGCCTCTGCTGTGTTATCATTATTTTTGTGCACTACACATATTTATTGTTCTATTTTAATAAGGTCTTCAAAGGAAGAATGGGAAGCAAAAAGCATATTCTAACACTTAAATTATAATTCAAAGAGTATTTATTTATTGAGCATCTATTGAGTGCAAGCTATATAAAACTTTAGAAGCACTATTAGTTTATAAGGAACAGGAACATTAAATAAAAATCATTCTTACTCATTTTAGTACATCAAGTTTCCTAAATATCACGCTCAGGAAATTTTTATAAATTAACTAATATTGTTTAAAAATTATCTTTAAGAGTTCCATTGTTTATTCATTTATATATTTTCCCTTCTAGAGAGAATTAACAACATGATAGATTTTGAAGTAATCTGGATAATTCCTTCTCTCATTATGAACAAATGGAAAATTTTACTATACTTATCTCTTAGAAGAAAAAATAAAATCAATACACTATAAACAATTAATTACCTGGTGGGTATAAGTAGGATATAAAGGAAATCAGAAAACCAGATAATTATATTCATTCATGCATGCATTAAGCATATACTTTTGGTAATATGAAAGATAATTGCTGGTAAGATAAAATTTATGATATGCTTATTAAAAGGTCAAGTTTTTATTTATAACAATCTTAGTTCACTAGTAGTTACATTTAAAACATTATTCAAGTAAATTGTCTTTTCCTAATGAATAAATGCACTGACATTTTGAGGCATGCCTCTGCTGTCTAAATGAAGGGGGAAGAGATTTTACACCATGGTGCCTTCTATTACTGCTCTCTTCAAGTTGTGTTTGGTTTTTACCAGATGGACAGCCAAAAATTAAAAGCTCCTCGTGTTTTCACATAAAGAAGACATCAAATTCCAATGTTTGTTCCTTCTATAGTCTATGTAACCTGGAGTAATAAGTCACTTGACTTTTTTGAGTTAATTTTGTCATATGTTATCAAATGAGGGTGAAGAGAATGATCTCTAATTATCTCTACTGCCCAGTGGGTCCCCTACTGTACCATCAAAATAAGCTTTAGTCATGAACTTGAGAGTCACTGAGACATGAGTTTGAATTCATACTCTTATACTTTATTTGTAGTGAACTCGAAAATCTCAAAACCTAAACCTTATTACCTATAAAGTAGAGATAAACTCATGGAATCATCCTTTTGAATTTGCTTAACAACTCATCCTTTCTAGCCTTCTTTAACCACAGATCTTTCCTCCCCATAGTAGCCATTAACATTTGCTTTGTATATTACACTCTGGGAAACTGAGTTAATGCATGAGCAGACAGGATACTCCACAGGTAGTCTCATTATTGGGAAAGCACAAGGAACTGCAGCTTCAACTAATGTTGATTTCTCTTTTACTCCACAGAGATTCAATTTAGAAGATTTTTAGACCAGACTTATTACAGAAATGGTTGCTTCAGACTTGCAATTAACTATTCTTTTTCATGAGACCTGTCCACAAAATGAGGTCTCCCTGTACTTGTGCTATTACATTTTGCTTTCCTTAAAGCCTGAATCAGGACACACATTTAATTCTTATTAATTTTTTCTTGGCTACTTCCAGGCTATCAAGTTATTTTTGAACCATATTTTTGTCATCCCTTCTTGTTAACTTTGAAGATTCCATAAAGTTGATCAGCATTACTGTTTATTTTAACGTAAACTCCTCTTTAAAATGCTGAGCAGCATATGACCAAGGGAAGAAGACTGTGACACATCAATACTTTAGAATATGTTTGTTCAAACAATCTCGTGACTATATAATTTCACTGAATGATTTACCAAGGTTTTCTACTACATTGCTGGTGTCCCTGTAATTCCATATCCATGGCCTACATGGCTTTTATTTTTCTACTTTTTGAACCTGAAAATGCCTTTAGTTATTCTAACTAAAACCACAATAATATCAATATAAATGACGAGAAAGATACACTTGTATTTAACTGCTATAAATAGTTGCTTCTAATTATTAGCTATCATTGTAATGTAGGTATCTAATTCACACTGCTATTTTCTATGGGTAAATAAAATAGTGTTGAAGATGGTGAAATTGTGCAATGCAGGGTTTTGTTTCTGTTTCTGTTTTCACTTGAAAGCAAGGTTTTAGTCTACCTCAGTCATTTCATGTTTAGAAATCAGCAATCTCCCCTCACGTATGTGCAATGAGATCAGTATATTTATACCTGAAGGTAGAAGTTTAAAATTACAGAATGATAAAGCTGCCATTATGCACTGCTACAATTTTTTAAAACATAATGTTTGGTTCCTTGCACAGGAGGTAAAATTCAGACCAAGTCAAAGGTGTTACTAAATAGACCAATCCACCCAAGATAGTTGAAATTTAGGTTTATGATATGAAATATTTGTTACAAAAATGACATGGGATTTTTCTCAAGATATAAGAAAGAAACAAAAAAACTAATGATTAAGGGCAATTTATAACTCTGTTACTGTATGCATTCCAAATTTCTACTGGAAGGTACTACATATTAATCATACAGACTAGTGTTAGTGCAAATCCCTTAAATAGCAACACTCTTCTCAAGGGGTATGATGCAGTTAGGTAAATTTAAACTTATACAAGCACCATTGCCAATGACTTCTACAGGATTTCAGTGCCAGACTTGCTGCCACAAAAGATATATCATGTCAACGTAAAAGTCCATGGGAGAAAGAAGCAATAAATAGCTGGGATGTAACCACATGGTCAGTGGAGGAGGAGAAAAGGGAAAAATAGGCCATTCTTTGGAAACATGGCATTTAGAACCACATAAGTCAGCTTTCTCAAACTGCAAAATGCTGAGCTCTTCCAAGAACAATACTCTCCAATAACATTGCTTCTTATAAAGCATAGTTTAAAATCCTTCTATAATTGTTATTATCATATAAGAATATTGTGGAAACTGAGTGAAACATAGGAAACCACATATATATCGTGATACATGAAGTAGTATCTAAGGATCAATGCTTCAGTGTATTTGTCAATTAATTGTACTGCTATACATTGTCTTCTAATAATCATTGCACAATGCCATAGAACCTGCTTAATTATTACAATCATTTTTATCTTTTTTATATTCCCAGTGAAAATAAAATTAGACTTAATCTATTTAATTTGCATGATTATTTTGGTCCTATAATTGAGTTAGCATATGAATCAATGTCCTTTATCATTTCTTACAGCAATTAATTTGTTGTAGACCATTTTTTGCCTTCCTTAATTAAAGTATTTATTAAATCCTGTGAACTATTACTGGTATTCTATTGATACACAATTATTTTAAAAGTATCCATGGTCAAATAAGTTTAGAAAATGTATATTCTGAATAATTTTCCAGGAATTTTAATCATGACATGGCATATTCCAGAATGGGGACAGAATAATTGACTTTTATAATTTCCATAGTCTCCTCGCTTTTTTGAAAGTAAAAGTGAGGTTCTGAGAGATTAAACTGTGTGCTCAGTTTATTCAGGTAGTAGAACTAAAGATACCTTATAGTTGCTAATTCTGTGAACTTCTACCTGGTTCTTAGCTCCCTGATGTCGTAGATATTGAAGGAAGAAAGGAGAAAGGAATGTATTGTGTTCATCGAGAATAGAATAGTTCCCCAGTAGCATTATTTGGAATTGAAAGATTGGATGAAACCTTACTATTAAGCCAAAGTATTTAAACATTATGACACTCCATAAATAATCAGTTATGGAGAAGAGACATTAAGGACTATAAAACGTACCCTAGAGGTAAACTGTAGATCCTAATAAAGAATGGGATCATAGGGACTCAGCGTAGATTAGTGACTCAGCTTGAGCAAAAGCAAATTAAGGTTGAATTTTGAGAATGATTTAAAAATTAGTTAACTCTCATAGTTAGGGGATTGTTTGACTCTAAGAAACAGAACAGAATTCATGTTGGCTTGGGCCTGAAGGAAGAACTTACTACAAACTTAATGGACTATTTTATAGAACCCAAGGCTAGAGAGGCAACTAAGCCTCCTGCAGGGTTACAAACCAGCTGGATAGCTTCTGAGAATGGAGGCAGCAATACCCTATTTCTTCTTCCCTGGAGTTCACAGTCTCTCATCTATGTGCTCCTATAAATATCAGTTTCATTGTCTTCCTTCTAAGAAATTTGGCCCTCATATCTCCAGTCCCAGTAAAGAGACTAGAATCAATGGTTACCAAATCAAAATTCCTTAGAGAAAGCCTGCTGTTCCACCTCTGGTGAAGTAGGGCAAGCAATTCAGTGACAGGACCTTCTTCCCCCTGGACAGCACTATTGGAATAGACACTCTGGAATGTCATCATTAGAAGCTTCTCTAAGAGAGAACTAGGGTGCAGACAATAACCAGTGGCAAAGGAAGTATGTGGCTTCTTTATAGCTGAACATCCCTTAGGGAAAAGGATACTACTGGTGACAAGAAAAGTAATGCATGATAAACTGAGTAAGAGAGTAGGAAGCAGGATCTTCTTGGGGAGATTACTGGTGCAAACCAGGCCTCGGGTGGTTTTGCTTTAGGACTCTTCAGTGAGCCTGAGAGGAGGACAGCCAGGGAAATGACCAGAGATTGCATACTCCTTCCATCCCTAGATCTGTTTCACCCAGTCCTAGCATCCATGTCCAGAAATCCTTCTCACCTACCTGTTGCCAAGTCTACTACTCACCTTTTTATGGACCAAGGACACAGATAATAGTGAAAAAGGAAGGGCTATCTACAATGATTGCTATCCAGGCTGGTGTGATTTTAGAGATAATCCTACCAATCCTGGTGAGCTGAAACAATAGGTATTTCAAATTCAAGAGGTCTAGGTTTGATCCCTGTCTAATGCTCAACTGGTCAACCTAAATCAGTTTACCTAAAATGACTCCTGAGTTCTCATTAAGACAATATTGATTTCCTCAATGAGTTTTTTGGGGCAACAAATAGGATAGTGGTAAATGATATTAATAATTATTATTGTGCCTTAAATAACTGGGTTTCTAATCTATATCTTCTTTCTTAACCCCTAATTATAACTTGTACAGAAGTCATGAGTCTTGAATCTTTTCCTGTAAAACACTGATATATATATATATATATATATAGTGTACCTATTTGTACAAAGTAATACCCCAGAAATTGCATTGAAAACAATAATTTACCAATCACAAGACCCTTCTTCCCACAAGGTAATAACAAAGCTATAATGAACACCATATGGAAGTAAGGAATGAAGGAGAAATTGAAGGAAAGACTTGGTAAAAACTATCTACTATTTTTGCCCATATAATCTTGATCATCATAAGCAAGTTTTTGGTATTATTGCTCCCAATTTAAAATAAGTGAACTGACTCAGAGTGGTTAAGAGGCTTTTGAAAAATATTTAAAAAGTGGCCTAGGAAAAGTCCTGTGATGGTATTGTAGTAGGAAAATATTGCTTTCAGTTATGGGGTTCCAGGTTTTGTGAAGGAGAAAAATTTGAGCCTGCCATATTGGGTGGTATTTGGGCATTGGCAGAAACACCAGCACGAGCCAGGGTCCTGATACAGAAAAAAATATATCCCTAGCACTGTCTAAGTACTGCTAAGCAACTAGATCAGTTCTACCGTACTTTGCACAAAGTGGGAAGTAATATTTGAAAACAAGGTTGGGTCCCATAATGGAGAACCTGAATGCCTGGGTACTGAGTGTGATATTTCTGTGGTCAGTGGAGAATGATGCCCTCTGATCTTTGGTTAGAGGCTATATCTAAGAAACATTGGTGTGAGAAACTTACCATGATTAAGGCAAAAGATATCAAGATCCTGAGTTAGGATGGTGGTCCTGAAAATGAAGAAATGACGAAGATATGAAGGAAACTGGAGAAGTGGAATCAACACATCCTGGGATTTGATTGGTGGATCAAGGGAAGAAACAGCCAGTGATATCATGGGTTTTATAAATAAGGTGCTCTGACAGATACTGGTAGTGAACAAGGAATCAGACCCTTCTCTCTTCTACTCTCTGGGTTTTCTGTTAAACAGGAGGCTAATTTTAAAGCTGTTTTTCTGCCAACAAAAATGAAGCATATTGTTTTCATAAACCTTTGTAAAATCTGCTGCATTCTCTGGCATGTTTACAAATAATGGCACATTCTTCAGACAGTTTATATGCAACATGCTTCACATTACTAACAGAGGGATACCACTAAAATAATATTATATAACAAATTTATGAAGGTCATCCCTGAAAAGACTATTTTAAAAATGGAAATGCATTTGTTTAGAACTGTTAATAATTTGATACTTGCATATTACATATACATATATTTTCATCCACTACCATGTGGGTTTTATTATTCATTTTCAAGACAAGCAGCACAGGGACTGTTAAGTCTAGCTGCACAATGGAGTCACCTTCAGAGCCTGTCGATGCCTACATCCTGGCCAGGCACTGTCCTGAAAATGACCTGTGAGCAGCCTGAGAATTGGGACTTTTTAAAAAGCTATCTAGATGGATTCTAATATGAATCCCTGGTCGAAAACCACTTAACAAAAATAAAAGTTAATTTTTTATGTTAGCAATAATTAAGAAGTTTGTCTTCCCATCAAAAAGGACTATCTGTTACATTTATACAATTTGTACACACATGACCCTAAATCAGTCTTTCCACATCATTCAATAAGATATGACAAAAGCTAGACCAAGAAGAGTTTGGTGGGCTGAGTGGTCAGAATTGAGGGGGCTGATGAATAGGACAGAAAAATGTGCAGCGAGCTGACTTCTGAAACATTTTGCTTATTCTTTCCCATCCAATCAACTGTCACCCCTGGAATTTTACAGCAGTGTGAGCTCCCCCCTGCACCTCCCTGGACACTTGGTAAATATGGAGGTTGCTGACTGGCTGACCCCAGAAATAGATCCCAACTTTTTCTACATAGCATCACAGTGGCAGCTGCCAGCCCCTGGGTACAGAATCCAAGATGAGGCTTTTGTATACATGGAAATGCAAAGGAACTGGGAGAGCTAGCTGTTTGGAGGAAAGGTGGAAGGTCTTCCCATATTCCTCTCCCTCCTGTCACACACTGACTTAAATGCCAATTAACTCTATGGCTTAAGGCACTACCAACAGAAATACCATATTAAATGTGCCTGTGGCCTGGTCAGAATAAAGTTCTCTCCATTGCTCATCATGGCTGAAGAAAAAAAAAACCTGGCACACTTTCTCCAGCAGGCAGGGCTCTGATGGAAAAGGACAAGGCGTGCAGTGACAGCCGTGGGGGATTTCTAGGGAGTGCGGCAATAAGATGACCTCTGGCTGCTCTAAATTGCTCACCACGATTTCTTTAACAAGCTTATTTCTAGCTTGACTCTGGCCATCATTCATTTTTATCACTTTTCCATGGAGGGCCTTCTCTCCAACATTCTCTCCCAGAATTCTCTCCATTCTCCAAGCTCAGTTCAAAGGCTCATTTACCCATAAGAACATACCAACTTAAACCAATCCTCCCATTTATGGAATTGGACATCTTTGCAGTTGTCAATCTTTCTTACCAAGGCTAAACCCCTCAGGACACAAAATAGCACATTTATGCAAATGTATATACTGCATAGCACCAATTGTATACTTGGCATATACAGACTTGCAATAATTCTAATAAATGAATTAACTGGATCGATTTAATTATCACCACAGAATTCATAGGCAACTAGAATTCTTTGTCTTGAATTCTTTGTCTGTTTGGGAATGAAAGTGGTGAAAGGTTCATTGGCCTTTGCTGTAATGGGTGTCCACAGAGGCATTAATTATTCCACATAAATAATAGACTCTTAGCTGAAGCAAACATGAATATTTTCAGCTAGCTTCACCTAAGGGGACTACAGTTGTTCTATCAAGACTCTCTAATAGTAGCATATGTTCTTTCTGAAACACTATTTAAATAAGCTTGGTTTATGCAAGTCCCAGCAGTCACTCCTTGTAATTGTACTGCTGAAATCATTATAATTCTTGGCTTAAGGAAGTTAATATATTTTCTGTCAGGGTGACAAGAGAGCCATCACTTATCTCTGAGCCCGTCATGTGGCATACTCAAGAATGACTTTTCACCACCAGGGACTGGCACCTGTATGCTTATTTATGAGATCTTAATCCAAACTACCCTTGCTTCCTGATTGCTGGGGGAAGTTTGGGGAAAGGACTTTAATTACTAAAGTTCTCAACAATTTTAATTTACTTAAGGGTCATTTTAACATTGCTTTCACTGTAATCCATGGGGTTTTAAACTATTTACAATTGCTTTACTTTTACATGAAGAATGTTGACCCAGATCAATCTCGTTCCAATCTGAAAGCTTCACAAAATTTGGAGAAACACTCAGAGAATTTTCATTTCCAAACAGCCTTTGAGTCCTTCTTGCCTTTCTAAAGGACTTAGTGCAGAGTCTATCAAGTAGCCTGTGCTCACTACCCTTGGGGAAAGAACAGATAAAGGAGTGAACAATGTTTGCCTTTTGCAAGAAGTAATTGAGATGAGAATTTGAAAAATTTTGATGCTTGGTTCAGAAAAAATGATAACACAATGAAATTTTTGGATGAAAAATTGCATTTGAAATCTAGCAAAATATCTCATATGAGATTCTCTTGCCTTTTGTTCATTACCAGCTATCTTTTGACATGTACATCTAATTTTTCAACTAGACTATATATTATGGAAGAATTTTATGTAGTTCTTAGCACAGACCCTAGTACCTAACAATAGGTGTTCCATACATAATAAGTGATTTACCTCCTTCAATATCATGCACTATTTTCCTCAGTGATCTGTTTTTCCCCCACCCTGTCTCTTCTCAGGGAAAGCTTGTTGGCTGGAATTTTAGCGTACAAGATCAGACAGAGCCAGTTAAACAGAGCCGCCCATTGGAAAAGTTGCAGTGACAAAAAAAGGTCTTCATTAACCCTCTTTATTACCATTTCTCCCTTCTCTACCATGTACTCATTGATCTACTCATTTTCAGAAAAAAAAATCTGCACAGCAAAAAAAATCATTAATAGTAAAGAAACAACCTGTGAATAGGAGAAAATATTTGAAAGTCAAGTCATACATCTGCTAAGTGGTTCATATTCAAGACATATAAGGAATTCAAACTCAATAGCAAGAAAATAACCCCATTACAAAAATGGTCAAAAGACCTGAATAGACATTTCTCAAAAGAAGAGATACAAAAAGTCAGCAATTAAAAGAAAAAAAAAGAAGTTCATCATCATCAAATATCAGGATAATGCAAATTAAATCCACACTTGTTAGCATGGCTATAAAAAAAACATAGAAAGTGTTGGCAAAGATTTGGAAAAAAGGACCCTTCTATGCTTTCAATGGGAATGAAAACTAGTATACTCACTATGGAAAACAGCATGGATATTCCTCAGAAAATTAAAAATTGAACTCATTTGATCCAGTGATCTTATTTCTGGAGATATATCCAAAGGAAATGAAATATTTATGTTGAAGAGACATCTGTATTCCCATGTACATTGAAGCGTTTTTCAAAAATGGCCAAAATATGCCAAATCTTAACTATCCTCTGACAGGTGGGTAAGGATAATGTTGATATCACAGAGATAGATAGAGGAGAGAGAGAGAGAGAGAGAGAGAGAGAGAGAGAGAGAAACACAGAATCATTCAGCTTTAAAAATAAAAAGAAAGAAAACTTATCATTTGCAATAACATGGATGAACCCAAAAACATTATGCTAAATGAAGTAAGCCAGACATAGAAAACAAATACTACATGATTTCACTCATATATGAAATCTAAAAAGGTGAAACTCATAGAAACAGAGTAAAATGGTGGAGGCCACAGCCTGGGGGATGTGATGGTAGGAGAGGAGGTCAAAGGGTACAAAGTTTCGGTTAGACAGGATCAATAAATTCTGGTGCTCCACTGTACAGCATCAGAACTAAAGTTAATAACAATGCATTGTGCACTTGAAAACTGCTAAGAAAGTAAACTAAGTCTTCTCACTACACATGCTTGGAAGGCAACTGTGGAAGTGATGGATACTGCTACAGTTTGAAAGTGAGGTTTTCTTCCAAAACCCATGTGTGAGACAAGACCAGCAGGCGTAGAGGTGAAGTGATTAGGTATAGCCAAATCAGTCAATTAATCCCTTGATAGGGATTGACTAAGTGGTGACTGGGGGCGGGTCGGACGTAGCTGGAAGAGGTGAGTCATTGGTGGTATCCCTTGGAGTATGTATTTGATGAACTGAGCTTAGTCTCTCTCTGCTTCCTGATCATGTCCTGAGCAACCTCCCCACACCACACTCTTCCACCATGACGTCTGCCTCATGAGGTTGTTTGCAAGTCATGAGGTTGTTTCTTGCTGTGTCACCACAATGGTTACCAAGTGCTGGCTGTGAAAGGGCCACATGCCAGCCCTGAGGAATGGATCCTGCCTTCTATGGACTGAAACATCTAAAACCATGAGCCCCCAAATAAGACTTTCTTCCTTAAAATTATTCTTCTTAGGTCATTTGATTGCTGCAACAAAAAAGTTGATTAAAATAAATAATATGTAACTTGGCTTCATTGGGGAAATCATTTTATAATATACATGTATATTGAAACACATCATACAGGGCAAACATGCTTTATTTATCAATTATACCTTCCTATGTGTTTTGCTCCAAAATATTTTGTTCTATATAGTTTTTAAAAGACACTTGGGTAACCGTTAGGTTGTGCCTTTCGCTGATGAATCACTACACAGTTTGAAAACACTATTTTAGAAATAATGCTCATGGCAGCCCAAGAACTGGATCAACCAGGTTCATAATAAAGAAGGAACCACAATTTCTGTGACAAGAAAGAGAGAACAATTATTGCTGTTTGGAAAAGCCAGCTATTTTGTTATTCGATTTTCACTGAAAGTGATAATGCTTATTTTACTGGGTATTTTGTTTTTTCTTATATCCAAAAGTCATCGAAAGCAGTTGTTTCCTTTCTGTTTCCACTTCAAGTTGAAAGTTTCTCCTTACTTGTGGAGCAAGCTCCATTTATTAAGCACCACTTAAACAAGCCAGCACTACACCGAACTAAAAACCATAAAGTCTACTAGACAGTAAGTGGCCCTGCAACTTAAAATAAAAAAGTTACATCAGCACCTCCCCATGATCACTGGCACACTGGAAAGACATGAATTCTCCGTCAAATTGATTATGTTTTCAGGAAATACAGAAAAAAAGTTTCCCCAGGAGACATTTGAAAGCTGGTGACTTTTCAAAGAAATCATCTAAAAGAAATCTTGTTTATTTCAACAAACAAGTCATGAGGTTGTTTCTTGCTGTGCCACCACAATGGTTACCAAGTGCTGGCTGTGAAAGGGCCACATGGTATTCACTGTTCACCAGCCAGATGAAGGAAATAGCCACTTTGACAATTGTATTTCCAACTTTCATTTCCTGAGATTAACAAGGAAGTTTAGCATTTTAGGAACACCTTATTTTCTTATATTTATTTTTCTTTTTATTGTGACCAGATAAGACAATACATTGGGTATCTATTGCTGCATAATAAATTATCCCAATATGTAATTCCTTAAAAATTGAACTATTAGATTTCAGGTGTAGCTCACAGGTAGAATGCTCACCTAGCATGTAAGAGACCCTGGGTTTGATCCCAACACCACAAGAAAAGAAAAACAACAACAACAACAAATCTACTACTTCACATAGTTTCAGAGGACAAAGAATTGAGGAGAAACTTACCTGGGTGGTTATAACTCATGGATTCTCTAGAGACTGCAGCTAAGCTCCCAGCTTGGGTGGCCAGCATCAAACGCTCAACTGAGGCTAGAGGTTCATTTCTGAATCACTCACATAGCTATTGGTTGACCTCAGATCCTTGAAACTGCTACCTGCAGGACCCAGTGCCTTGCTATGTGGGCTTATTCCACATCCTGCATGAGTGTCCTCATGAGTTGCGTGGCTTCCCCCAGAGTGACTGAGGAGAGAGACTGGGGGTGTGGGCAGGCAACAGCACCCAAGATGGAAGGTGCAGTCTTTTATAACCTAACTTCCTAAGCAGAGCACCACTATTCCTCCTGTACGGTACTGGCCACAGCAATCAACCCTGGTACAAAGTGATATAAGAGGACTTGATACAAAAGTGTGACTGCCAGGAGATGAAGACCACTGGATAAAATCTTTTGACTGCCAGGAGGTGAGGATCACTGGATACCATCTTTTGTTTTTCCTCAATTTATTTTTCTTATTAGTGCATTATATTTTGACATAATGGTGAGATTAGTCGTCACATATTCCTAGATGCACACAAATCAGCAATACAATTTGTTCAACATCCTCCCACCACCCTCCTCTACCTCCCTCCTCCTGTCCCTTGATTCCTTGCCTTTCATCTGGGTTCTATAGTGTTCTTTAAAAACACAAATACAGTGACATAATTCTTATTCCTACAAAGAATATATATTTATATATATATGTATATATATATGTGTGTGTATATATGTATATACATATATATACATATGTATATGCATATGTATATAGCTATAATATATACAGTGACATTTATAACTGCTTGGAATGTACCTTGCTCTATCTCAGTTCCAACATTTCCCCTTCTCCTCCCTTCCTACCATCCCTTGTTATTTTTCAAAATATTTGACAATAGGATTAAACATTTATATTTTTGTACAGTTATGCAGCATAGTTTGTTGAAGTATCTTATGAAGTATCTTGCCACTGTATCTCATAAATATTAACATTTTGCATTTTTGTTCTCTGGATCTAATATGTACATGAGTTTGTCTACCTTACTCCCAAGCCTGGGTTTAGGTCCAGCCTCCACAAATGAGGGAAAACATTTGGCCCTTGACTCTCTGGGTTTGGCTAACTTTGCTCAGCATTATTTCTTCCATTGCCATCCATTTACCTTCAATGGTATCATTATTTCTAAAAGCTGGGTAGAATTCCATTGTGTATGTGTGTGTGTGTGTGTGTGCGCGCATGCGTGCATATATACACACATATAAATATATACATATATGTATATATATATATATATGTACATATATATACCAGAGCTTTCGGATACATTCATTCAGTGAGGGGCATCTGGATTGGTTCCATAATTTAGCTATTGTAAACTGAGCTGCTATGAGCATGGATTTTGCTGTGTCTCTATAATGTGCTGATTCTAACTCCTCTGGGAAAATCCCCAGAAGAGTGATAGCTGGGTCATATGGTGGATCCAACCCTAATTTTTTGAGGAATTTCCATGCTGCTTTCCAGAGCGGCTGTAACTGGATATCATCTTGAAGGTTGGCTACTATAGAATGTTTCTTTAGAAGCCCATGTTCTTTTTACTTTTTTGTTTGGTTTTAAAGATTACTTTAATTGTATGAAACAGTGGGGTATAGTGTGAGAATTTGACATACATACATAATGGATAATGATCAAATCAAGATAGTTAATATTTCCATCACCTTTAACATTTTCTAAATTTTTGGATTTGCAAATAAATATATTATGTTAAATATTAATATAATATTTATAGGGAATAGTAAGATATTTTAATACATGTATATACTCTGTGTTAATCAAATCAGGATAATTAACATTTTTATTTTCTTATTCTTACTTTGTATTTAGAGCTTTAGAATCCTCTCTTCTAGCTATTCATAAAATATGTATAAGTTGTTATGAACTACAGTCATCTCACTGTGCTGCAGAACACTGGAACTTATTACTCCTCTCTGTGTTTGGGTACTTATTTGTCTATCCTCCTTCTATCCTCCCTTCCCTCTCTCTTCACAGCCTCTAGTAATCACTGATACATTCTGATCAACTTTTTTTAAACATCCACGTATAAGAGGGAACATGCAGTATTTAAAATTAGAAATGAAAAAGGAAACATCTCAATTGATACTACAGAAATGCAAAGAAACATTAGAAACTGTGATTAACAACTATGTACCCAACAAACTGGAAAGCTAGAAAAATGGATAAATTTTTGAATACATATAACTTTTCCAAATTTAACCATGAAGATGTAGAAAACCTTAGCAGACCATTGACAAGCAGTGAGATTGAATCAGCAATAAAAAGTCTCCCCACAAAGGAAAGTCAGGACTAGATGGCTTCACTGTTGAATTCTATCAAATTTTTAAGGAAGAATTCATACCAATTATTCTCAAATGATTCCAAAAATTTAAGAAGAATTCTTCCAAACTCATTTTACAAAGCCAATATTACTCTGGAACCCCAATCAAACAACAACAACAAGAACTATAAACCAGCATCGTAGTGACCATTTTCTATGATGAATCTAAGGAATCTCATGTTCAACGGGATAACTTATTGCCTCCCAGAGGACTGTTTTTAACTTTTGGGGAAAACGGGGGTCAATACCCTATTGGTATCCTAATGGTTATAGGTCCACTTTAAGCCTATAATGAAAGCTATGGATTTACATGCCAAGAGAATATACAAATGAGCCATCACAATTTTGCACACCATTTCTCAGGTACAAGGATCCTGTGAAGAATTTCCACTGATCTCAGATTTGGAAAGACTGCCCTTATCATCCCCTTGTTCCCACAATCACCTGACACAAGGACATGGCTCTTTTGGAGCTTACAGCCAGATAGATGTACATATAGATAATTACTGGTAGATCTAGTTAATCGAACCTTAGTCACTGTTTTCATTTAAGAAGCAATTCAAAGAGTTTTCAATACAACATGTTCATTTTCTGAGTCAGACTTTCAAAGAAACTCCTAGATGGGAACTCCAAATCCTTACATATGTTGCAGTCCTCGATAGAGAAAGTCCTAGGGGTACTGATTCTTTCAGGGCAAGATAAAGAGACATGGGGGAATTTTGCTATAGAGAGCCATTCTGGACAAAATACAGTATTTCACTACTAGTGTCTGATCCTATGTTTAAAATTGTGGTCAATAGATTTAAGCCTAACCTGATTTTTGTTGTAAGTCATACTCCTTCTTTCCTTCTTGAGATTTATATATCTAAATTCAGACCCTGAATAATGTTCACTCACCTTTAGCCTAACAGCTGCATTTACTGACTTAAACTTTTTCCTTTCCACTAAGTGCATTTTTCAAATTTGTTTCTCAAATATTACCTTTCTTTTCTATCTGGTCATTTAGGATGCCCAGTAGATCCTATTTTCTGGCATCATTTAATAGAAGATGCTTTATACAGAGTGAAAACTAGTATTCGCCTGGGGCCTTTGCCCTTCCTGTTCATTCCACGGCGCTGTATGTGTATTATCCCAGCGTAGCACACAGGAGAGGAGACATACTGTAGTTGTTCAGCTACTGCTTGCACTTCCATTACCATCAAGGTAGGACCGTCTCTACCTTCTATCTTGTTCAACTGTATATTCAATCTTGTTATGTGAGGTGCCCCCAAAAGCTCATGTGTGACAATTCAGGAAGGTGGACATGAGTTAATCCCCTTATAGGGTATGGCTGGAGGAGATTGGTCATTTGGGGCATGCCTTTGGCTAAGTATTTTGTAGCTGGTATGGAGTCTCTCTGCTCTCACGCCTTGAGCTCCCTCCTCCCTGGAGCCATGCCTGCCACCATGCTGTACAGCTTCACTTCCAGCCCTGAGGAATGGAGCCAGCCTCTCTGGCTGGCTTTGAAAATGAGAGCCCCTGAATAAACCTTTTCCTCCTGAAATTGTTCTTGTCAGGTTCTTTACTCACAGCATGAAAAGCTGACTAAAACAAACCTCCATCCATACATGGCACACAGGAAGCACATACATGTATTGAATAAACTAATACACTAAATCAATAATTCCTTTTAATTATCTTATAAGGAAAGTAAATTCAACCATGAATCCAACAAGACTAGAATAAAATCGAAAGAGACACCAATCAAGTTGGAAAGACTGACTTTGATGCTTTGACATGACCATTTTGTAGGATTGTTGAGAGCCCATTAAGACAATTAATGAGGAACATAGCTTTTGAACTGTAAGGTACGGTAGTTTATCATACATTATTATTGTTATCACTAAATGTACTATATAGTTGGTAGAGATGCTATGTAACAAAATAATATGATAATATTTTTTTAAAATTGCCTCTCAGAAAATCTATGCTCACTGACCTGAGGGTGTCAGGAGAAATAGTTTCGCAAGATAAATAAGTAGCTACTTTTAGTCTGAAGGCTAAATTCTTTGCTCTCTCCATGATAAACCAACTTAGTGATCTTGACAAGTACAGAGGTCCTTTGCAGAAAATAAATATGACAAGGTCCCTGAGTGCTAGGTTTGCATCTAAAGAAAGGTAGAAGAGTTGGCCTCGTATTATAAATCTCACCTGCCTCCTTGAAAGCATGGCTAGGCATTCCTATATTTTTCAACCATAATCCTGGGGAATGGGAGATCTCTGAATACACAACAAAAGGCAACTAGGCAATATCATGAGTTTGTAATCTGTATATGCTTATGTAAAATATGGGTGTATTCATGTATTTCAGCCTTTGACCATAAGTGGAAACTTAGAAACGACTTATTTAGACACTTTGTGGGATAGAGTAGGTAGAGTTTTAAAAACAATTCTTAAAACCATTTAATCATTTTTACTGTAGAGCCAATTCTCAACAATTCACTAGCTCAGTTACTTGGTAACTCACTGTAGTTATTTGATATCTTTCTTTTATTCTAATAAAGTGCAAAGATCTTGTTCACACTCCATCTCAATATTATCAAAGGGGTTCAGCAAATAATTAAACATAGAGGGAAAAGTAAAATTCTCCTATTATTGGTTTGTTCTTTTGGAAGCAATATATCTCTCTTCATTCCCATGTAGGGCTTAAACATTTATATTCTTTTGCATTTCAAACCATTGCATATATTTCAAGCAGAGGACTTAAGACTTAATGCTAAGACCAAAGACAAAAAGCTTTCCCCCTATATTTCACTGTTTGTTTTATACTTTCATGTCTTAAGTCTTTAATAAATTTTGATTTGATTTGTACATGGTATAAAATAAGGGACCAATTTCATTCTCTCTCATGTGGATACCCAGGTTCCCCAACCCCACTGGTTAATGATTCAGTGTTTTCTCCATAGTGTATTGCTGGCACCCTTGTCAAAGACAAGTTGATCATGTATGTGTGGGTTCTGGGCTCTCTGTTCTATTCCACTAGTTTATATATCTATATATGCCCGTGCCATACTTTCTACATTATTGTAGCCTTATACCATATTTTGAAATCAAGATGTATGATGCCTCAAGCTTTGTTCTTGCTTAAGATTATTTTGACTATTTGGTGGTTTTGTGGTTCCATATAAATTTGAGGATTCTTTTCCCCTCTTGTTTTTCATTAAAATGCCTTGGACACATATTTTTTAAAAAACAGGGTGAGAGAGAAAGAGAGAATCTATTCTATTTACTTATTTTTCATCTGATTTTTGTTTTTCCAACAGTGGTATATGTATGGTGCTGGGGATCATCATGTCCAGGTCCTTGCACATACCAGGCAAGTACTCTACTTCTGAGCCACTTCCCCAGAACTGCCATTAACATTCTTACAGGGAGTATACTGAATCTATAAATCATTTTAGGTAGAATGAATGTTTTTTAAAATATTAAGTCTTCCAATCTGTATATATGGGATGTCACTCCACTCTTTTACTTCCTTGGTTAAGTTTATTCCTAAATATTATATTCTGGTGATGCTGGGGTTTTTTTCTTAATTGCTTCTTTGGATAGTTCATTGTTGGTGCACAGAAACAAAGCTGATTTTTTGTAGAATTTATTTCCTACAGCTTTACTGAATTGCTTATTGGGTCTAATAAATTTGGGGGAGTCTTTAGGGTTTTCTAGATTAGAATATCATATCATCTGCAAACTTATGGCTTTATTTCTTCTTTTCTGATTTGGATGTCTCCTGTTTCTTTTTCTTATCGAATACCTCTGTCTAGGACATATATAACTGTGTAGAACAGGAGTGGGAAAAGTAGGCATCCTTACGTTGCAGTCAACCTTACAGGAAAATCTTTCAACCATTTACCATTCAGTATGATATTAGTTGTGGACTTGTGAATTATTATCTTTATTAGGCTAAAGCAAATTCTTCCTATTCTTGTGTAGCATGTAGATAGTTTTTCAAGCTGGGAGAGTAACTGACTCAGTGGTAGAGTGCTTTTCTGGCACGTATGTGGCCCTGGGTTTGATCCCTCACATCTCAAAAAAGTTTTTGTTATAAAAAAAGTTAAATTTTGTCAAATACTTTTCTGCATCTATTTAGATAATCGTGTGACTTTATCCTTTATTCTATCATTGTGGTTAATTAATTTGAACAAGTTGAATCATCCTTGAATACCAGGGATAAATTTCACTTCTTTCTTTCTTTCAGAGAGAGGGATAGTAAGAGAGAGAGGAAGACAGAATCAAATTTGATTAGTTTTTCACATGGTCTTCATTGCTCAGACACCTTGTTGTGTATATGGTGCTGGGATTCAAACCAGCATCCTTGCACATGCCAGGCAAGCACCGGAACCAACGAGCCACTGCTCCAGCCCCTAAATTACACTTCTTAATGATGCATAATCCTTTCAGTGTGCTGTTGGATTCAGTTTGCTGATTTTGTTCAAGTTTTTTGCATCCATATCAATCAGATTAATATACATAGCTTTAATTTTCTTCTTTCAAGCACTGTTTTCTGGCTCTGGTATTAGAGCAATGCTGGCCTCATAAAAGAAGTTTGGAAGTGGACTCTCTTCTTCAGTTCTCTTGAAGAGGTTAAGTTTTGGTATTAATGCTTCTTCAAATATTTGATGGAATTCACAAAGGAACCTTCTGGTCTTGGGCTTATTTTTTATTGGGAAATTCTTAATTACATATTCAATTTCCTTTTTTGTTATTGGTCTATTGTTTTCTATTGCTTCATATTCCAGTCTTCATAGGTTTGGGGTTTATTTTTTATGTTCCTAAGAATTTATTCATATCTTCTAGGTTATCCAATTTATATATAATTGTTCATAATAGTCTCTTAGGATCCTTTATATTTCTGTGATATCATTTGTGAGGTTTTCTCTTTCATTATTTGAAACATCTCTCTTTTATTCATAATTTGTATTGGCAATGATTTCTTGAATATGACAACAAAAGTACAGGAAGTAAAAGCAGAAACAAACAAGTGAGCATTCATAAAACTAAAACACTTTTGCACAGCAAAGGAAACAATCAACGGAGTAAAGAGACCACTTACGGAATGAGACAAAATATTTGTAAAGCATACATCACACAAGAGACAGTATCCATATCCAGAATATATATGCAACTCAAACAACTTATTAGCAAGAAAAAAAGCAAGTTAAAAAAATGGGAAAAGTACCTAAATAGACATTTCTCAAAAGAAGACATACAAATGGCCAACAGGTATATGAAAAAAACGTTCAATGTCAGTAATCACCAGGAAAATACAAATTAAAGACACAATTAAATATCAACTCACACCTATTAGAATGGCAAAATGATAAAATACAACAAGTTTAGGAATAAAGTGGAGAAAAGAGAACACTTCTGTGCTTTGGATGGGAATGTAAATTAATACAGCCAGATGGTGATTTCTCAAAAAAACTTTAAATGAAACTACATTATGATCCAACTATGTCATTTTGGGGCATATATCTAAAGGAAATGAGTTCAATATACTGAAGCGATATCTTCCCCCCCATGTTCACCGCAGTCATAAAAAAACAAAAAGATATGGTCTCAACTGTCCATCAACAGTTAAATAAGGAAAATATGTATATATATCCCCCACACACATACATAATATTTAAAAGGAGAAAATCCTGCTATGTACAAAAGTACAGATAAATCTGGAAGGCATTTTGTCAAGTGAAATAAACCAGTCACAAAATAATAAGAAGGGCATGGTTCCATTTACTATATATGCGGTATCTGAAGTAAACTGATAGAAAAAGAATAGAGAATAGAATGGTGGTGGCCAGAGCCTGAGAAAGGGAAAGGAAATGCTTCTGTTCAATGAGTGTGAGCTTTCAGTTATGTGAGATGATTAAGTTCTAGAGATTGTCTATACAACATTGTATCTGTACTCAATAATACTTGATAATAAACTTATTTTTTTTAAGAAAGAGGGACAGTGAGAGAGAGACAGAAAGACAGAAGCAATTTTTATTTAGTTTTTCACATGATCTTCGTTGCCTGACTCTTGGTTGTGTACATGGTGCTGGGGTTTGAGCCCTCGTACTTGCGCATGCCAGGCAAGCACTGTAACCACCGAGCCACTGCTCCAGCCCCATAAGCTTAACTTTTAAGACAGTAGAACTCAATTTAACTGCTCTTGCCACAATAAAAATGAATAAGTTAATTGGTTAGTTGAGAGCATTATAGCAAGTAAGCGAAACACTAAAATTTGTTTCAATAATGCATTCTGATAAAGTATATTTTCTGTATCAACTAGCAAAATAACATTTTTAAAAGACTTAATGTTACTCAAGACATCATGAGATCATAAGGAGATATTCTAGTATATCTCATGGTAGGTTCAATACCAGGATTTGGTAAATTATTGAAAAGAATGATAAAAATTCTTCTAACTTTTTATTTAAAAATAACTTACATTAAAAATGCACAAATCAGGGGCTGGAGTGGTGGCTCGGTGGTTATGGCACTTGCCTGGCATGCGCAAGTATGCACATTCAAACCCCAGCACCACGTACACAACGAAGTCTCGGATCAACGAAAGCCATGTGAAAAAATAAATAAAATTGATTTTCTCTCTCTCTCTGTCACTGTCCCTCTCTCTCTCTTAAAAAAATGTACAAATCATAAATATATACATCAATATATTTCTATAAAGAGTACACAATGAAGCCAGCATATTATACAGTAGCATGCCCCTCTATTCTACCTTCTAGATATACCATCTTCCCCACCCCAATAAGGGTGACCACTCTTCTGATTTCTAGCACCAAAACAACACTTTTGACTGTAACTGCAACTGATGTATATGTAATCATCATTTTGTGCCTGGAAATCTTATGTCTGAGAGATTTACTAATATATTTCAAATGTTTTAATGGTAATCCATTCATTCTCACAGCTGATTAGTATTAGAGTTGTGCAAATATATTATAATTTAGTCATTGTTTCTTTTTTTTGATGGGCAGTTGGGCATTTCCCAGGTTAGCACATTATGACTAACATTGGAATGAACATTCTTAAACAGTCTTTTAATGAAAATTTGTGTGAAATTCTGCTTTATACATATTTAGGAGTAGAATTTCTGGAAAAATAGTTTATGCAACTTTTGCTTTAGTAAACATTTCCAAAGAGTTTTTCAAAGCTAATTACAAATACATACTCTCATAGGCAGTGATTGAGGGTTTCAGTAGCTCCACATTTTTGCCAACACTAGATACTGTATGTCTTTTTATTTTAGCAATTCTTGTGGGCTTAAATTGGTTTTGAATTGTGATTTTGATTTTTCTTGTTGATCAGATTGAGTTCCTCTTCATGTTTATTGAACATGTGAATAAAAGATAATTTTTCCAAGAGCCTCTTATGCTCTTTTGTTCATTTTTCTGTTGAGAGATGTGTCTCATTCTTATTGATTTATAGCAATTCTTTCCATGTTCTGGATTCAATCTGGAGTGAGTCTTATATTTTTAAATAATTGGTGTCAGATAATATAGGTCCATTACTTGACTGAATTAATAAAAAAAATGAAGTATTTGAAATTTACTGGACAAATATATATTAAACCTCTATTTCATGCCAGAAACTATGCTATATGAAAATAACTTATAAACTTTGTCTCCACAAATTGTAGGATAGTAGATTACAACTGCAAAGTTTCAGGTAGAATAAATTAGTGCATCTTTCCTTCATCTCAACACCAAGCTCAAACAATTTTAGAGGCCATTTCTAAAAGTCTGAAAGCCAAGCCAAGAATTAAGGAATGCTCTTGAACCAAATCCAATAGTTCATACAGCTATGAATTAAATGAATCAAATTATAGACAAGTCTTGTCATTAAATGTTGTGCTTTGGCCAGCTGCCCTAGTGTTCTATTTCACAGCCTCTGGTCAATGACATACATCAAGAGAGAAGTAAGACTTGTGTGGTCAAATTCATTGATTTAGGTACCAGGGATGCTGGGGTCAGAGCCAGAAGCAGAAATGTGGCTAGTAATCCAAAAAGCTATGGTATAATCTTCAAAGAGTTAGGGAAAGAGGCCAGAGGAACTTTCTGTCTGGAACCTGTGCTGGCCACAATACAGAACCACAGAATTTCCCCTACTCAGAGGTCTTGTGGCCTTCTAAACCTAAGTAGCTTGGGCCTTAGTGCTTAGCATTTCTATCAAATTTCACCACCCTTTACTAGTCTGCCCCAGCTCACTCAACAACCATTACACCAGTCCTAAAGAAGGAACATATACACCTGACTATTAAATACAAGTAATTCATATTTTTTTCATTGACTAGAATCCAAGATCAAAAACATCTTTTTATTTGAAAAGATATACTACTATTCTTTAGAGTTTAGATCGTCTTATTCCTATAATGAGAGCTCCCCTAGAAGTCATAGTGATATGCTAAAATAAAAATTTACTTACATACTAAGTTAATGTGTAATTCCTAGATAAGAAAAATAATGCTAGGTTATATTCATTTCTTCATGTAAAGCCATAAATCTATTATTTATAACATACTCAGTTCTGGATTATTGACAGTTTCATATTAAATCATCAAAAATATTTTTAAAAATTTTCTGATTATAAGAGCTTAATGCTGGTAAAGCTGGAAAATGAAAGAATAGAGAACTGTAAAATAAAATCACCCATAATCCTATCTATTATAGTCTCTGTTAATATTTTGGCATAATTTCTAGACATTTTTTCCATGTATGCTTTTAAAGTAATATATATATAAATTTTCATGCTGCTTTCCAATTATTTTAAGTTCTGATCATTGGCAGATCTTTAGTATTTATAAAACTCTTTAGTAACTCTAACTTCTGAAGTTTATGTGACATATCATGAAAAAGATGCAGCATAATTTATTTATCCCCCAACTTATGCATCAGAATTTTTCTAAGTTCCTTCATTGTAATAAATAGCATTGAAGTAAAGACTTTTGTGCAACAAGAGCTACTTTTCAATTTTTCATTTCCCTACAAATATTCATAGAACTAAACTGTGTTAGGAACACTTTTAAACACACATGGACTTTCAAAATACTTTCCAGGAAAGTATTTTTCAATGTAGCATGGATGTCTGTTTTACTTCACCCACACAAGCACTGAGCACACCAGTTGTGTACATTTCACTGATTGTTGGTAGATGAATATACTATTTATTTTTACTTTTAAAAAATTTTCTTATTTTTATAAAAGCAGAGTACATTCCAACTATTTGTTAGCCACATGAATTTCATTATTTACTTTAGACTTTCATTTATTCAACTATTCATTGAACATCTACAAGTACCTAGCAGTGTTCTAGATGAAGAGAATTACCAGTGAACAAAGCAGAGAAATTCCCTCTTATATGAAGCTAGAGGGGAGGCACAGTCTATAAATAAACTACCATGAGATGTCAGACAGTACTAAATATTGTAAGGGGAAAATAAAAGTGAAGAATCAAAGAACGAACAGTATTCTATTTTAGACAGGTGGTTAAAGAAGACCTCTCCCTAATAAAATAACACTTAAGAAGAAAATTGTGGATCGTCTGTTCCTCAGTCAGTTCTTTTCAACTGTAATTAAAAAAAAAAAAAGACAGTCAATGCTTACAGTATTTGGCACTGTTTTAGTCGGTTTTGTTGTTGTCGTTGTTGCTATAACCAAAAGACCTGACGAACAATTTTAGAGGAGAAAGTTTATTTGGCACCCAGGGTTTCAGAGATCTCAGTCCACAAATGAACTAACAATTGGGCACATTAGTTAGTTCACATTAGTTAGAGTCCACTGCTCTGAGCCCACGTTGAGGCAAGACATCAAGGCAGAAGGCATGATGGGGGAAAGCACCTGGGGACATCACAATCAGAAAGCAGAGAGAATAAATGTAGGTCACAGGGGCAAATTACATACCCCAAATACACAGCCCCAGCAACTCACCTCATCCAGCCACACCCTACCAGCCCACAGCCCTCACCCAGTTAATCCGTTCAACTGGACTAATGCTGATTAGGCTAGGACTCTCCTCACCCAGGCATTTCACCTTTAAACTTTCTTGCATTGTCTCCCAGGTGAGCTCTTTTTCTTTTCTTTTTTTTTTTTAAGAGAGAGGGAGAGGAAGAGAGAGACAGAGAGAGAGGGAACCAACTTTATTTAGTTTTTCATCTGGTTTTCGCTGTTCTAACACTTCGTTGTACATGTGGTGCTGGGGTTCGTACTCAGGTCCTGGTGTATGCAAAGCAAATGTGACACCACTGAGCCACTACTCCAGCCCGTGTCACCCATAAGCTTTTGAGAGACAACTCATAACTAAACCATAACATGTAGTAACAAAATCAATCTACCTGCTTAAATTTCCTACAATTTGTTTCCTTTTTTTCCAGAAAGCATGATGATTTTAACGACTGTTCCTCCAAACCCAATACTTAGTTCTTTCCAATAAACAACAATGTGGCTTTCAAATACAAACACAAAACTGACCACCATTCCTTCTCTTTTGTTTTGCTTTGTTTTTTTGTTGTTTTGTTTCACTAGTATTGATTGTTTATGGTGAAACAACCAGGTAATTTTAACAAGTCTACTTTGCTATTCATACAACTGTGAAACAACTAACTTGTCTTATTGATTTAACCTTGACCACAAAACTCAGCTTTCCTCTAAATATATAAATCAGATGATTTAAATCATCCTATGAAAACAATGGTGCTAATAGCACCAAACTCATATGGTTCTTTTAAGGATTATAGGAATTAATTACATGCTTAGTTTTGTGCCCAGTACATATTAAATACTGAAGACACATGTCAGCGTTTTCATTATTAATTTCATCAGCAGTATACGCTTACTATTCAAGTGGTAAAGCAACCCCAACCTGATTCTTTCCTTCCTCTTCATTGGTTTCTTAGAAACCAAGAAATGTCAGGAGAATTTGTGATTTTGGTTCTCATTTAAAATTATAACACTGCAATTTCCTTCAAGTTTCCTTATGAAAATGAGCATCATTTAAAATGTTAAGGATTTACATTAAATTTAGTCATTTACTTTGTAGTCCTCTGAAAAGCTCATGAAAAATTGCTAAAAATCTGGAATTAATCAAATGTACAGCTCTAAATTGCAGGGATTATTTTTTCAACTATTTCACACAAAAATACTAACAAAAAGTATAAACATATTAGGAAAAGTGGGAAAACATATTTTAGCTGGACCAGAGTTGGGGGGGTTGGGGAATAAATACCATTTAATCCTTCATTTCTAAACTACCAAATTTCTTTACCTATTAAAAATTCCTTTGGGGACTGGAGAGATAGCTCAGTGGTACAGCACTTGGCTGGATTGCGTGAGAAACTGGGTTTCAACCCCAGAACCACATACATAACTAAGTGCTGGAAAAAGAAAAAAACAGATGAAAAAATAAATAAAATTGACTCTCTCCTTCTCCCTCTCTCTCTCTTTCTCTCCCTTTAAAAAAATCCCTTTGATATGAAAAGTAAATTTCCACATCTACTCTTTCCTTCCTAACTTCACTATCATGGCTCTAACGATTCTTACTTTTAAGAAGGTAGATCATAAACAACCAGAAATATTTTCTGGATCCCTTCCTACTATTCTTGTCTTCCTCTCCATATCTCTTACCTTTTGCTTTAAATGTAGGTATTGGCAAATTAAAGTTTAAAATCACTATCATTTAATAGATTGATTTGAAATTTTCCTAAGTCACTTTAAAATTCTATGAAAACATCTTAAATCTATGAATGACTCAATAAAAACACTTTGAAGCACAGCACAGGTAACATTAGTAATCAAAATTCATCATGATGTGCTTGGCACAAAAGATTTTCTTAATGAATTATCCATTAAGATGTCAGGCAAATTAATTGGCATGGACTTTTCTAAAAGAAAGTGGAAGAGAAGGAAATGGTTAAGTACCCTGGATGCTAAAGGAAATCAATAGGCACTGGGAGGAGGACTGCAGTAACTGGCATGGCTTCTTTCTACTTTTGGGACCACAAAAAAACTTGTTATTTTGTTCTCCTGAGCTCACATACAGTAATTACTCTCCAAGAAAGTATAGTACATGATTTGACTTCTGAGTCCATTTTGGCTTTTGAATCCTAAATGGGAGTTTTATGTTAATATCTAAATCTGCATTACCACATGGCATTAAGTTTATCACCCTGTACCCCTTATTCCTCTCCCCGTGGAATTAAAAAAAAAAAGATACTAGGAATTTGGCCACTGAGATTTTGGACCCTATGGAAGAAGGGCATCTCTGCTCAGTTTGATTGTTGAGTATGACTCACTGCACTTGAAGGTATTTTCCCACTCTTCAACTGCCCCACCTAATGGCAAGAGGTATGAATAACAGCTATTTTTTGATCCCAAGATACACAAAAATAATTTTCCGTATCTGTGCAAACCTGTAGCCTTATGATTGAAAGATGGATATTTTGCCCTCTGCTCCACAGTCCTACACTACATTCCAGATCAACTGGCAACAGATATCCCAGGACAAAGCAAGAACATAAGGCAGAGAGCCAATGATTCCACCCTAGCTAGTAAAAAGAACGTATTCAAATGCCATTGGTGAGCAGTTGATCGCAGGCACTGTTCAATCTCTTTTCTTTTCAGTTCGCCTCTAATGACAACCTATTATCTGTCCACAGAGATGGATGATTGTGATGATGTATACTGAAGATAAAAGATGAGGGCTGGAGCAGTGGCTTGGCAGTTACCGTGGTTGCCTGGCATGCGTGAGTGCACAGGTTGGAGCCCCAGCACCATGCACACAACTAAGTGTGAGAGCAACGAAGGTCATGTGAAAAAACTAAATAAAATTACTTCATTCTCTCTCTCTCTCTCTCTCTCTCTCACTGTCCTCTTTCTTAAAAAACAATGAAAAAGTTTACTACATTCTTATTCTATTTAACTTTAGAGAAGACTACAGAAATCATGTATCTTCCACTGCCCCTATTTTACAGAAGAGGAAACAGTGCAATGAAGTAAGTGATTTTTCTAGAAATCTCATACATCTTTAGTGGCGCATTCTCCAGACTGCCACATCCACCAGCACTGGGTAACTATCAACCATGTTCTGATAATTACACTCTTTCAGTCTTCTGCTCTTAACAACCAAAATGTTATACCATGCATTTAATAAGTTAGAAGGGCAAAGTGAACAGGGCATTTTTTTAAAAAGTTAGAATCTGAAGTTAGGATGTGCAAATTTAGAATATATCCAACAAAATAAAATACATTATTGGGAAAGAAACATTAGCAAAATAGATTAACCTAGCATGGGACACTGAAAGAGAAAAAGAAAGAGAGAACCAATTTTTTAAAATTTAGTTTTTCATGTGGCTTTCTTTGCTCCAACACTTCATTGTGTATGTGGTGCTAGGGTCAAACCCACATCCTCGTGCATGCCAGGCAAGCACCATGACTGCTGAGCTACAGCTCCAGCCCATTGCAGATTAACATAGTGAGCAAGACTGATAATGCTTTCCAGAGCTCCAGGTTTGATGTTAAAAACTAAAATTCATCAAGTTCCCTTGAAATGTTTTCATTATTCCTCCATATCCACTTAGAGTTGGCCTCTTTGTGCCTCAGCAGCAAAGTGTGATCAGATTCCATTATACCTGTGAGAATTCTATTTAAAACCTTCATTGGGTTTTGTTTTGCTTTGGGTCATTTGCTTTGTTGATATATAATTTGACTGGTTCATGGGTTGTGTGTGTGTGTGTGTTATTTTCAGTAGTAAAATGTTGGTACCGAATACATGTTCCAAATTTACCTTCCACATACATGATACAGATTTATGATCTAAAAATCAGTGTTAGTCAGAGTATGGTCCTCTGACCAACCTCATCAAAATCACCTTGGGGAGCTGGTTTAAGTGTGATGATTTCTAACCCTTAGCCAGACATACTAAATTAAATTCTCATGGGGTAAACTTCAAGAATATGCCTTTAAAGCAATTATTCCTGATGGTTTCAATGACCATTAAATTGTTAAGACTCACTGAATGGAAGATTAAAAAGAGAGAGAGAAAGAGACCACCCAACCACCAAGGACAAAGGAAGAAATTTATTTTGTGTTTAATACAGAAAACCCAGCAGTTGGCACCTTGTCACTTGGTACTTCAACTGAATCATAGAAATCCTTAAATTAATGGAAGACTTTGGATGCAGGATTTTAAATGTTTTTTCCTAGTCCCTGTCCTGAGAACGAATTACACAGCAACACAGATGGTTTTCAGTTATCTGTTTTTTTCAAACAATCTAAGTAAATTGGAAAACACAATGTGTTATTATCAAATAACAGTTGTACCAAAAACCTACAAACTAAAATTCAAGGTCATTTTGATTGAAGGAATAAAGGTACTTGGGGACAGACCTCTTTTCTTAATTGAAAACCTGGGCCAAACCCTGGACTGGTTATATTGTTTCAAACATTGTTTTGATTTGTTATTACAAAATTTATTTTTCTTCTTTATCTTCTTCATCATTATCATAGTCTCTCCATCCTTCCATTTTGAGCTCTTTTCTTACTCACTTCTTACTCTGTATCTTTTACCATTTGAGAAATTTCTTGAGCCCGTTTGTGTTTTCTCCCTTGGTGAATGCCATTTGACTCCTCTGAGAAGTTTGTTTTCCTGAATATTCTTTCCTGGTGCTCTTTATTCTTTCTGGTAGGATATATGGTTTTACATTTACCCAAGCACAGAGATACATGTGGGTCTGATTCTATAGATAGTAAAGATCTATGGCCAAATAAATGGGCAACACTAGATTATGTTTTATTTTTTCTCTTTTGATGCTTATAAGAATTGTGCTCATCACTTCAGGAGAACATGAGCCTTGGCTGTGTCAGTGCTCTGGAAAGTCACTGACCACATGGAGAATGCTCAAAGATACCTTCTATACTGATTGTGTCCTTACAGAGACGCCAAAAGCATAAGCTTATTTCTTCCAACCTTTACCACCCTCTTGCCTAATCCTTGAGTTAAGCAAGACAGGAGCAAGACTCAGGAAGTGCATGTTGACACTGAATTCGAAAAAGGGCTAGACCCAGAAGGACCCCACTACCCCCTAGAAATATGGGCAAACCTCAATCGAGGAAAAGAAGCATTCTAGCCACAAGCATGGGGAGAGAGGGATCTACTGGTTGGGAACACTTTTCCAGTAATGAGTGCAACATTTAAACATATTAACTACAAAATGCCACAAAGCTGTCTTTAAGACCCCTTGTTTTCCAAATAGCAATTCATTCATCCATTTGTTCCATTAATCTTCTCTTTTGTAATACTTAGTTTTCTAGGAAAAAACATCATTTAACAGAAATAATTATTACCAAATTCTTAATATGAGGATGAATCAAACAATGGATCAAGAAAGTAGCAATATATTTATTCCTAAATTACAAATGATAATACTCAGTTTCAACTAAACAGTAAAACTAAGGATGCAAAATATTCAAAAGGAATCTTTTATTTACAAGAAACAGGGGATTTATCCACAGACACTGTTTCACACTTTAACCTGGATTTAAAATGGAATTTTCCTGGAGACTAAGTAGAACCTACATTATGTGCAAAACCCCTAAACCCATTGAAATCTGAAAGTTATTTTCCTTTTCTCCTTCCATTCTATTTAAGCAATCAAAAGATTCCACTTCCATGACAAAAGATGGATTTTCTACTAAATAGTGCAGAAACAAGAGGATATCATCTTGAAAAAAAATAAAAACAGGTAGCTGAATGTCTCACTCCTTATGTGCAAATACCTTGATTATACAGAGAGTAAAAATGCTAAATGTAAAACAATGAAACCATGCTCGTAGAATGATGTAATCAGTATGAAACTTACAGTCAGGAAAACGTGATGGGAAACCTGACCCACTTAGGCCGTGCTGGTATTTCTAAGAAACTGTAGGAGGACGTAAGTTGTGTGACAGAACTTTGATCTACAATCCGTCACTAACTGAATGAGTCACTGGATGGTCCAAGAGTGCTCATCCCAGAAGGGTGAGCAGTAAGACCAAGAGCCCTGGGACATAGATTTTCTCTATTTTAGGCTGCAGTCCATCCTGGTGACATCATGACCAAGTGGCGAGATTGAAGTAAGGTGTGGACAAAGCCAAGGAGCAACTGAAAACCCAAAAAAGAGCTCATAACCAAGGTTTATCAAAGTCCAAAGCAAAACCCTATGAAGAACATTTTCGTGGCTGAGGATTTGGAGCAGGCTTTCTTGGCATGATAATTTCAAGAGTAAGACTTTTAATGACTGCGCTTTTTCAACTCCATCGTTCCTGTCTTTCCCTATCTTTTCTAGGGTAGGGGTGGGGGAATCATTGACTCTTTTCTAACCAACCATTCTGCCTCCTCAGGCTCCACTCTCCCCCATGGGACACCATGGATCTCTGCATGCTTCTCCTTCTTCCGAACCCCTCCCAGATGGAGCAGCTGCATGCACACACGCACGTATGGTTGTTTGTACTTATCTATTAATCTAACCATACCTCATGCAACATGATGATTGAAAAGAAGGAAAGAATGCTGATTTCTCTCACTATGCTTTTTTTTGGGCTTGTTATTGCTAAAGAATATGTCTTCTTCCCCTTTTTTGTAAGACAGCCTATGGATATGGATAAAGTACCATTGTTCATCTTCTGCAACTGTTTCAAATACCCATCCTCTCAGCATTTGAAAGGAAATGAATTTGTCAACAATGGGAAAAAATTAAAAACATAAGCATTAAAAAATTTCATGATAGGTATTATCCATAATCTTGGAGCAAAAAAAAAAAAAAAGCCTTGCTAAGAAGAATACAAAAATAAGGAAATCATAACAAAAAAAATCAATTACATTTTTACAACATAGAAGATATACATGCTTCTTATTGGTAATTTCTAATATTATCATAGTTTTTAATGTAATATTTAGGAGTTCCCAAAATACTTAAAATTAATAAACTCATTTTTTTCAACTGAAGCACTTAATTATACCCTTAATCCAACCTCTTTCCTTTCAAACTGCATGGGGATTCTTTTGCTTAGGTTACTTTCTCATATATTTAATAAGTTCATTTTTAGAGCAAGTAGAGAAAGGGAAAAGTTGAATCAAGACAAGAGATGAAGAAATAGGGCAGTTTCTAATTCCATGTTCTTTGATTAATTTATTAGTTCACTGTCCATTAATAATAATATGTTTTTCATAGGTCCTCATTAGATCAGGTACATTCCTATTCAGTGAGTTATAAGCATAAAATGTTTCAAACCCAAATAAACTATTTTGATATGTCACCTACCCCTCTGTTCCCCTTCATTACTGTACAAAGAGATTCTAAAGCAATTGAGAGAGTGCATTAGCAAGAATAAAATAGGTTATTCCATTAGCTTCCTTTCCTCTTGATTGTAGCACAATTTTACATTTTTGTACAACTGAACTTATTTTTAGTTTGCACCATCCTGCATGAAAACTCGAGACTCAATTTTACATTAGTTTCACATAAAATTGCTCATGGTTATTTACTCTGGCTCTATTTTCCCCAACCCTCTTTTCTCCTGCAAATTTTACCTTATAAATCAACCTGATTGTGATTTTCAAAGACTAATCTGGGAAAAATTTCATAAAATTTTTAAAAATTCTAAAGAAAAATAATCCAGGTATCTATGAGGGCAAGGAAATTTAGTGCATTATTCAACTATCATGGGTGGGATGTTGCTATGTTGAAAATGTTAATATTTAATCAGTTTAATTTTTATACCAATCCTGTGATGTAGTTATTATAATCCATATTATTTTGGATGAGTCAAATAAGGCTCAGCCTGTTGAAATTATGACTAGTAATTGATATGCTGGTCTTTGAACACTGGTCAACATAATTTCAAGTATAAACTGTGGGATTAAAGAAAAAAATGGAAGGGGAATGACTGTTCACAGAGTTTGTACTTAAAAGTCTTCAGTTCAAATGCCTTCTCTATTATATGATAAGAGTATTCTTAACTTTAAAAAAGGAAAAAAAGAAGGTAATAACATACCCTAATTTACAAGGTCATTATGTGTATCCAATAAGGTAATATTTGCAAAAATCACTTTGTAAACTGAAAAACATCACAAAAACCTTTGTAAAGCAGTTATCATAATGAGGTCTCCATACAAAGACACACACAAAGGACACTTGATAAGAGAATTACAATGCTTCAAAAGAACACGGAGAGAAACAGGGATGATGACACAGATGCTATATAATAACATAATAGATGAAATAACAGAAGAGAACATCTCCTAAATTACAACAATGTTTATGCAATTCTGAGAATGCATTTATCTTTGACTCTTTAGTTTCTAGTATTGATTAAGGAAATAATAAAAGAAAATAGGAGTTTAATTTTAAAGAGCAGGAAAAACTAGGAAAGCATAAGAGAGCCATGGAAGCTGGCAGAAAGTGCAATAATCTAACTATGAAAATGTTTCAAGTGTGGAGATCAAAATATGTATCTGTCAATGTATTTCAGAGACATGATTGTTGAAATAGGAAACTATTTTCTATTAAAGTCATCCTACTACAGTGATACATGCATGCCATTTTTATAGCAGCACAATTCACGATAGCCACTATGGAACCAGACTAGGTATCTGTCAAGAGAAAATGTGATACGTATATACACATAATGGAGTTTTATTCAACCATAAAGAAAAGTGTAATTTTGTCATTGTCAGGAAAATGGATGGATCTTGAGAACATTATGTCATGTGAAATAAGCCAAACTCAGAAGGTCAAGAGTCAGGTTCTCTCTCATATGAGGGAGCTAAAGAGGAAAAAGGAAATGAAAGGTAGAGGAGGAGCATCTCACAAAAATCAAGAGAGATCAGTAGAGTAGAGGAATGGGGTGGAGGCCGGAGGCAGGGAGAGAAAGCAGAAATAATGGGGAATTATATTGGACAAAGCATATTGTTATATTGTATGCATGTTCGAACACGTGATAACAAATCCCACCATTATGCACAACTATAATACACTATTAAAAATATAGGAAAAAGTGCTGGAGCGGTGGTTCAGCAATGACAGTGCTTGCCTGGCAGTCACGAGTATGCAAGTTCGAACCCCAGCATCACTTACACAATGAAGTCCCAGAGCAAAGAAAGCCACATGAAAAACTAAATAAAATTGTTTCTCTTTTTCTCTCCCCCTCTCTCTCTCTTTTTAAGAAAATATGAAAAAAAGAAACTATTTTCTAGATGTTGCAAAATCAGCCTAACTTCAGAAGTTATACTAAGTGGAATTTGGAACAAAAGATAGTCTATCTATCCAAAATGAAATGGACTTTGTCATTTGTTAATGTGTACATCAGCTGGATAGAAAGATTAAGAAAGCAGTACACATAAGTCACACTTTACTGCTCCTTTTTAAAAGTGATAAACCAAACAGATTTCAATTGCTTTGATAGAGAAAGAGAAAGACCATATTCCTGGGCAGGTACAGTTGATTTCTGAAATTATCCTATGTAAAAAAGGTACAGAGAGAAATACCCTTTATGGAGAAGAAATATTGAAGAAGACTATTGGCAGGTTTTCAGAATTATCCTTAGTTCTACTGAAGTAGCACATAGAGACAAGTTTGAAATTGAAGGATTTTAATTTTAAATTAAATTTTAATTTTTAAATTTAAAAATTTAAGCAAAATATAAAACTTAAATTAGTAGTATGTATAAATCTGAAATAGAAGGAAGGGTTAATTCAGCCAAGGAGAGATTTCATAAAATAAAAAAAAAAGCTTTTGCTATTCCAAAATTCACATGTGCTTTATAAATCTCTTTTCCAAGAAGGCTCAAAATCTATCTAGCCACTTTAACATACTCAAATCTGAATGTCTGCCCTCTAATTAGAAATGAAAAATTTGAGGAAACATGTTCAAAAGGTCAGAAGGACTAGATGGCCAATTACCTTGGAGAATTTGCTATTCGCATAGGTGTCTTCTTACAATCTTATAAAAAAGAAACTGGAAAAATGTTCCATGCCCACATCCAGATATGAGATCTAAAATTGATTTTTGATCAAAATGCATGTATATATTAAGGTTTAAATATAGCATTACTATATTGTATTATTAAAAACTACATAAATCTTGGGGGCTTTTCCTCATACCGTGTGCTAATGTTTCAAATGCATGTTTTAGAGGCATTTTAGACATTATTAGCACCTTCTTTTTGTACCATCAAATATAGGTAATAATGGTTGGTACTAGCATCATATAATAATTTTGAAAATTAAAGTTATTTTATATATATATAAAATGTTGGCATTTGGTAGGCATTCAATAAATTTTGATCACAAAGATTGTTTCACAAAATTATTTTATAAAATAACAAAATATAATAGCCTGTGTTATATACTCAAACATATATGTGTACATATATACATACACAAAATAAATAGACCCCTATCCATAGGGTATACATTCCAAGACTCCCATTGGATATGTGAAAACCACAAATAGTATTTAAACCCCATAAATATGTATTATACTACATATGCAGTCCTATAATAAAGGTCAGTTATAAATTAGGCGTAGTAACAATAAAGTAGAATAATAGCGCTGTATTAAGTTATGCGAATGTGAGCTGTCTCTCTCTCTTTCTCAGAATGCCTTATTGTACTGTATCTGCCCTTCTTTCACTTGTGATAAGAGATGAAACTATGGCTATGTGATAAGATGAAATGAGGTGAATAACGTAGGTGTTGTGGGGCAGCTTTAGGCTACTGTGTGGGGTTCTGTGAAATCAAGCACTGTAATACCTCCACAATCAGCCTGATACCAAAGACAATTATCAGACTCTTTGATTCACAGGAGAGTAGCATATAGATGTGATAGACAAAGGGATGACTCATGTCCGGGCAGGAGGAAGTAGAAGGACATGAGATTTCATAACATTCTTCAAAATGGCACATTATTTAACACTATAAATTGTTTATTTCTAGAATTCTCCATTTAATATTTTCAGAACAGGATTGACCTTGTCTGATTTTTGGATATAAATCATATCCATAACAAATTATAAAAAGCAAAACCATGCATGGGAGAGGAATAATGTACTTAAATGCCCCAAGTGTTCAGACTTCTGTGGACAAATAATATAAGCAAAGCCCACTTCTCAGATAACTATGGGCCATTCAGAGCCTTCTCCAGTATTTCTGGGCACAGCCAAAGGACAGGTGCTGACACACACCTAGTTGCATTTGTTCAGCTTCCTGAAGCAATGTTCTAATTCTGCCACCATTACTTCCTCGTTGCCAGTCCCTGTTCCCTTCCTCTCTGCTTTGTCTTAAGAACATAGCCCTTGTTATACCCAGAGATAACACTGCTGCAGTACTTCTGTAATTACAGAAAATTTAAGAAAAGCTTAAAAAGAAAAGAAAAGGAAAAAGAAACAGAACAGGCAACACCTGTAAACTAGTCATAATACCTCACTATTCTTAAAGTGGCTTTAATGGAGCCATTTCTGCTGTAAGGACAATTGGAAGTCACTTTAAAGTGACTGTCATTGCACCAGCCCTACAGAGGCTTTTTCACCTTTGGTTCATTCCCAGAGTCTTCCACTACACTGCCTCTCCCCCATATCTCTTTTTTGAGCAGTCAGGAGCAATTAAAATGGGAAAAAAAGTCCAAATGTCCTAATATGCCCTTACTTAAGAGATTGTTTTATCTTTCTTTTGATTTACCCCTTCTTCCCATCAAATCTGAGGAGCCTCTGATCATAATTTAAATGTCTTCCTTCAGAATCCATTTATCACACTATACAATGCAAACACAAAATATGGGGAATAGCATTATTTAAGGAACCTACACAGCCCAGAAAGGAAATATTAGGAAGAAAACAGGGATACCAGAATTGACTAAAGAGAGGTGCATGCATAGGAGTAGCAAAAGGCACTGGAAGGTCACATTCAAACACCAAGGTAAAGAAGAAAGATTAGCACTACCGCAGTTGGGCATATAAGAAGAGAGGCAATGGAGGAGACACATTCAGACTTGTAGAAGGAAAGCAGTGGCAACAGAATAAGAGGGCCTGGCTATGTATTACTGTGTGGACATATAAGAGGACACTGAGCAAGGTTTTTACTTTATATTTTAAGTATTCTCTTACTGGGCATAGAGTTCTGGGTTAACAGGGTTTTTGTGTTGCTTTCCGTTCAGTAGTTTACAGACAGTGTTCTTTTGCCTTCTTGTTTGCCCAGTTTCTATAGAAAAGTTTGCCATGACTCTAATCCTTGATCTTCTATAGGTAATTTCTTTCCCCCTCCCAAGTGTCTTTGATTTTTAGCAATTAAAGTATGATATTCATCTTTCCCTATCTCCCTCTGTGTGTGTGTGTACATCTATGTGTGTGTGTGTGTGTGTGTGTCTGTGTGTGTGTGTTGAAATGTATGTATCTTGTTTGATGTACTCAGAACTTTTGAGTCTGTAGTTTGGAGTCTTTCATCACTTTTGGAAGCTTTTTTTGGCCATTATGTCTTTAAACATTTCTTCTTCATCATTTTATCTATATTCTGTGATTCTAATTACACATACATTAAATATTGTACCACAGCTCTTGAATGCTCTGTTGTACACTCATGTTCATTCTTCTGTCCCTCTCCTCTCCTTTCCCTTCCCTTCCTCCCCTCTCCTCTTCTCTCCTCTCTCCTTTTTTTCTCTTTGGATTCCAGTTTGGGTGATTTTTACTGATTTATCTTCAACTTCAATGATTCTTTCCTTAGTTGTGTCAACCCTATTAATGAGCACAGACTTTTTTTTATCTATTACTGTTTTTATTTCTAGCATTTCCATTTGGTTTTTTTAATATTTCCATCTCTCTACTGAAATTATCTGCTCTCACATTATCAACCTTTTGCATTAGAGCCTTCAACATATTAATGATATTTACTTTAAATTCCCTGATAATTCCACAAATATTCCTTTTATGGCAGGGTTTTTGTATTGTCACTTTAGAGTATTTTCTCTTGTATTTTCATAAAATTGGATATCTTGTATAGGAGAATAAATACTGAGGTAAATGTTCTTCTGTGCTTAAAGATGAGCTTGATTTTCCTTCTTTTATGCCTTTAGTGGGAATTGGAGCTAATCTAGTTAGGAATCAGGCCGGATTTGAGGTGTGTTATTGCTATAATTAACCATGGTGAACATAATCTTCACACTTCTCTAGGGATTCCTTGGGATTAGGCTGTAGAATGATTCATCGGTGACTATTTTTTTTAAATATCTACTCCCCATTTTGTTTTGGGCCCTCTCTTAGTGTTGGGTCCCAAAGACATTCTGTCTCTTGAGTCTTTTCCAGCTGTTGCTTTATGTGGCCACCATTCTCCTTGACCTTCCATGTAATCTCCTGGTTTGGGTTTGTGGGGGAAAAGTCTGCTACAGAATGTATCCCCCATATAATCCACATTCTCCAGTTGCTCCTATTCATCCTTTGCAATTCATTAAATATTTTAGCTGAGTCTTCTCACTGGTTTATGTGATATCTAATGACATCCACCCAAGGTTCGCAAAGGATGGCATTTTCTTTCTCCTTAGAAGTAACTGTGTTCCCAGATACTCTGGTGGTTGGTGACCCTACGATCCTAATTCTCTGGTGGATTTTTTTAAAAGTCATGAATGTGCAGTTTATAAAACTTTTTCCCTTATAGTAAGGAAGGGAGAGGCCCTCTGTGGTCTGCAGTTCTGAGCTCAAAACAGAAGCTGAGCAGTTCATGCCAGAATTCCTCAATACTCTGAAATTAAGATGTTGAGGTTATCTTCTGAGAGAAATAGAGATGATTAGGACTGGCCTGGAATGGTGATTATTTGGATTCATGGATAATTCTGTCCATTCTACTGATTTTAGTGGAATGGGAATGCTCCTCTCTGTACACCGACCCCTATTTAGTGTTAATGGAAGAACCTCAGAGTGAAGCTGTCACAGGAAAGCAGGAAGCTGAAACTCCAAACCTTGGTTCTTGTGTTCCGACAAAAGAAAATTTAGACAGACACCAGAAGTCATGCAAGAGAATTTTATTATAAGTGAAAGAGAGGTGAAAATAAAATAAAAGCAGAGTGATATTCAAGAGAGACAGTCGGCCATCTCTGAGCAGAGAACGATAAAGGAGACAATGCTATCTCCAAATTTATTACTGTGTGATGGTTGATTTGAAAATTGGGGTCCTCCTTCAGCAGCCTTCACCAATCAGGTGTTCAACTCCTCCTTCACATGGGGCAGTGGAGTTTTTAACCTTAGTTGGTCCTCTCTGGAACTGTGATAGTGGCCATCCTATTTAGGGGGGCTTCATCTACAAGTCAATCCCATGTTAATGTGGGCATTGGGGTCAATAGTGGTCAAAAGTTACCTCAGTGTGCCTGCAATAGCCCCTTATGAACTAGTAGGAGACACCTGGCGCCAGTAGCTTTTAGTTTCATCTCAAATTTTATGAGATAATAGTCCCATAGATCCTTTGTTCTTGAGGTATTCTCCCTCCTCATTATCTCTTTTGCTTTTGTTTATCCTCAACATTTGTGTACTGACGTTTTCCACAGTTTATCTGCCTTGGCAGTAGCTTAAAGAATACTTCAAGAATAAGCCTGTGGCCTTGTCAAGCATTTCACTGTGCATTGCTAACTGCTACCTAACAAAGCTAGGAAGTAAGTGTTCCTTTAAGGAAAAGTTTTTGCTCCACCTCTAAGGAAAGGTTTCCCATTTGGTTCAACAAAGACCAGGATAAGGTTTCTGCCTGGATTAATGTTCCAGTTTAAATTGCACTTTACAATGCTATAGAAGACACTTTCACTATGGGAAGAGTTAAAACTCTGAAATTATTTATGTATACTTAGTTTTTCACCCAACAAATAGAGATATAGTGGACCATATTCAGTGAGCTCAATCCATTAATCAGGGTCCTACTTATACACTGTGTGGGAAAGATAGTCATTTATAGGATTAAGAATAATGTATACTTGGTAAGTATCAAAACTGAAAAATTTGGGTTGAGCTGGTTCGGAAAAATATATAATCTTGAAAATACATAGTCATAAACTTAAAATTGAAAGAAATCATCCCACTTGCTGAGTCTACTTCCTTCATTTTACACATGAGTAAAACAGAGATCAGCAAGGAAATTTAGCCACGGTCACATATTTTAAAGACATTAGAAGAGTAAGGGACAAGATAATTTAATGAATGATGCATATTATTCTAATGAAAGTATAAAATATATGTTTCAAATAAACAGATGCCAAACAAATGTTTGTTACTTGTCCTTCCTGATATGTGCTTGTGCACATGTTATATACATATGTATAAATAAAATAGTGAGAAGCTAAAAACTGTGAACTGAGAGATTCAAGCTTCTTGTAATTTACAGTATGATATTAACAATAATACAGATGTAAAACAACAACTTGGAGACAGCTTGGATTAAGACCCTTTCCAAATTTCCTCAGAAACACTGTACCAGTGCTGGAAAACCCTTTCAGAAAGTTTTAACCTACATCTATTTCAAATCACATTGCCAATATCTAGTTCCTGTTTTCACTGTTGTTTTTGATTGTTCCTACTTGCATTAGGACATTTTCTAGCATTGTTTCAGGAAATCAGAAGACACAAATGCTTTCTGAATAGGCACCACTACACACACAATGATGTGCTCTTCTATGACTACTCTGCCAGTAATTTCATTTGCTTTGGGTGAGGGAATACATGTTGTGAAACTCTACATGAGAAACTTTTAAGAAACCATTACCTTGTTCAGTTCTTATACACACTCATACTGAAGATCTCCCATCTTTGCCTCAAATTCCTTGTTTATCTTTGAATATCCCTTCAGAGGCCACTGTTTCTGAGCAATGTCTAGGTCTCTCTTGGTATGATTCATATAGTGTCGAAATGGAACCCTGCTGGCAAATTAACAGTGTGTAATGGCCTCTTCTAGAAAAATACAAGCTGAGCATTTAATAAGATTTTAAAGTACTTTTAAGAAGCAGAGATAAAGGCCTTTAACGTTTGTGGGTTTTGTTTTAGTTTTAAATAAGTTTGTAGAAAAGATTGCTTTTGTTGTGGCACTGTGATATTGTCACTTGTTTTCAGTAGTTTTAGTACATTTGGTCTTTAATGCTTAGTGAGTCAGATTCTCACAAAGCGTAGATTGCAAACTTGGAAGTGAATTGCGATCTCCAAATCGCTCAGGTATCATTTGGTACACAGCTCCATGGAATACACCTGCAAATAGCTGCTGAGGGTTTAATAAATATTGTTGACTGAATATTGTTGACTGAATTAAACAATAAATGTTAAAGGCTACCAGCATGACCAAATTCTTTTTTTTTTTTTTGAGAGAAAGAATCAATTTTATTTAGCTTTTCTTTTGGTTTTTCATTGTTTTGACACGTCTTTGTGTACATAGTGCTGGTTTGAACCCAGGTCCTCTCACATACCAGGCAAATGCTGTAACCGCTGAGCCATGGCTCTAGTCCTTGCTTCTTTTTCTATGTGATATTTTTATTTTTTATTTGTATCATTTTAATGTTTAGCATCTCAATCGTATTCTTTGCATTCTCTTCATTTTATTTTTTTTTAATTTTTTATTTTTGAACAACCTTACAAGATTTTAACAAAATAATATAAAATGTGTATAAATTGTGTATATATTCTGGATATTGCAATTATCCCCAGGAGTGCCCCCCCCCCAATTACCCTCCCTATGACCAAATTCTTAACACAGAAGCAATATTACCACAACAGAAATCCAGACTGCTACAGCAGGAACAAGGGGTTTAGGGTAGGGATATGACCATAAGAGATGCATAAGCTCAAGGTCTTTGCCTAGCCATTGTGCCATAGATGGAAGTATATACCCAACTACAAGCATGTGGCATGTGATGCAACTGTGGTGAAAAAAGGAATTGGAAAGCATGATCCATGCTGGGCTTTGGCATCTTGACTTTTCATTTGTACAACTTAGAGGAGCTTGTGAACTGAAAAGAGTGAGCTTTTTCAACAAGTGAACTTATTTTTGCTGATTTACTTTTGTGATGGATCAATTGCATTTTAAAAATTCTTAAGACTTAAAGTATTTTGTACAGAAGCATGCAATAAAATTGAGTATTGTGTAATATCTTTTAGTGTCTTTGGTTAGTTTTATTGTCTGTTTGTTTGCTTTTAACTTTGCAATGTGCTTTCAAACTGTTTTCTCATTTGAACCCTGATTTTAAAAAAATCATACTAAATTTTAAGACCATTTGATAATAAATCTAATTAAAGTTCTGATATCCTCAGTTCTTCCATCAAAACAGACATATGCAAAGCCAAGACTATAACTTGGGACATTAGGGATGATCCCCATGCTGCCCTAAAAAGTATTGATCATGAAAAGAAAGTAAGTAAACACATTGATAATTTAAAGTTTTCCTTATTTTTTTGTTTTGTTTTGTTTTTGGCATTCAAAACTCTTGCTTATTTATTACCACTTTAAAGGTTAAAAAATGATAATGTGGGGTGGAGAGGTGGTTCACTGGTGGAGTGTTTGCCCGGCATGTGCAAGGTCCCAGTTTTGATACCCAGCTCCATGTACACAAATAAATAAAACAAAAACCAAAAGCCAGATAAAAAAATTAACTATCTTACTCTTTCTCTTAAAAAAATGTTAACTAATTTTAAAAATATAGAATTGACTGTTTAAAAATAAGAAGACTTTAGACTTTATTAGAATTTTTTCTGGAGCAAAATACTAATAATTGAAAATGCCAACAAATTAATATGCTTGGATTTAATATTTTACCTTGTTATAGAGAGATACTGCCCATGAGAAACATTTTTTGATATTCATCATCAATTCAACAAGATTCCTCTGCACTTTTATATACCTTTGGTTTTGTTAAGTACAAGATATGCAATTATTTCTTGAGCGTAATCTTTTGAAATTCAATTCCCATCTGAAATTGCCCCAGAGTGAAATAGCAAGTGCATTTCAATATTGGGAGGGGAAAAGTGAAGGTTTTTCAAAGACAAAAACTTAATGATTGGCTTTGACTGCTAAAACAGTCATGTGACATGACTGATTTCAAACAAATGGTGGCTGATCAGTTCCTATTCTTACAGACCTTTCTTGCCATCCTCGCATTCATTTGTACTCTCAGCTATTCTTATACTATTGTTGATTATCTGAGAGAAATTCTTTTTAACTACTCTAAAATAATCTATGTATCTGCAACAATGAGCATAATTGACAATTAGGGCACATTATTCACAACTCAAAATATCTCCACCACACAGGATGCCCACAGTGTGCTGAAAAGCAAGTGCATGCATGGAGATCTGAGAGGCAGGTCTCGAGCCTCCCCGTGATGAAGGAGGACAATGGCACAGACTTGGCTGAGCAGGCTGCAGGGGCAGGATATTTTCACACATAATACAAACTATAAGTTTAATTGTCAGATATGCTCTATGAGGGTAGAGACAACCAGGATCTTCATGTTGGTTCCCAAGAGCCTAACACACAGTAAGCACTGGATAAATATCTGCTGAATTTTCAGAAATAAAAAACATACAATGGAAGATAGGAATAATGACCCCAGGTATGAAATCTCTAAAACTACAAATTATTATTTCACTTTGTTGCTGGTAAATACACAAATAAGAATATTATTTTATTTGTCTTTGTATTTTGTGCTTTTCAAAGCATTTTTACCTACTGTATCTCCCCTTACTTTCTTTGGACCCTGAGGAGTGAATGCAGTAAAAAAAAAAAAAAAAAAAAATCAAAGTTCCAGATATTAACTTTGTCAAGATTCTAATCTGTGCCAACTGTCAGTCTCATGCCTTCGGTGGTTATGAAGAGAGTAGCAAAACACCAGTCTGGGAAGGGATAAATTATTTTTACTTTAGCCATAAAAACTAAAAATAGCCTATTGGACTGAGTATTGTGAAAAATAATAAATGCAGATAACTGTGAAGTGCCATGACAAAATGCACCATCCTTTGCAAAACTGTTTTCAGTCTGTCCTTCTGTACCAACAGAAGGAAATACAAATGATATGGCATGATATGGCATGATATGGCACCCTGGGTCATTAGGAGAATGATTGCCTCCAAAATCAGAAATATAAAGGTACAACTGGAAAAGGGTTACTCTTGGTTTTTTAAGCATCAGATAAATTTGGATAACATTTTAAAAGTTTTCTATGAAAAGAAGCAATTCTAGGAAGCCTACTGGGCATATGTCACCAGATGGGCTCCTAACTCCTGGATACAAAATTGACAGCCTACTTGAATGGGTTTTAATTCAGTATGCAAAGACTTTTCCAGATACCCTGTGCCCTCCAAACAGCCAAGACTTGCTTCCAGTTTTGAATAACCACTAAATAACAATTCTATCAAATAGAACTGGGGGCATCAATTAAAGACATCTGGTGAATGACAAATTTATCCAAATGAAGAACATCCAAAAGAATCCTAAGTCAAACAAACGGCAATTTCATCAAGAAAATAATAAATCGAATTGAGCAGCTGATATCTTGAATCTCTCCAAACTGGTAGGAAGGAAATGATTTGCGGTACTGGGAAATTGGGAAGCTAATGTAAAATCCTAGAGAACACTTTAGATTTTAATACACAAGAGAATTGATTAATGAAGAAGAATTAGAATCTATCCAGTTCATTCACCAGACGAGATTTATAAAAATTCATGAGTTCAGAGAATATAACACAGAGATATTGTAAAGAACAATGCTTTAAACTTCTTTTAAATAACCCTGGACTTAATATACTATTACTATGGAAACATTTGTGTCCAGTCTGCATGTCTGTACCTGTCCTGTTTAGCCAAAATACCGCGGGGCAGTGGGCTTTAGTAGAGAGAATGAGGATGACTCAGACTGTCAAGTCTGAAATTTACAAACATCTGAAAAATTAGCTCAACTGGAGAATCCATTAACAGGACAAAGTTCTCCAGGGACCTATGTCCCTGGGTTTGATGTTTAAATAACATAATCAAAAATGAATAGCAAAGGAAGGGAAAACTAGTTTTGAATAAAATTAAAATAAGCCTCTAAGTCTATAAAGAGATTATTAGAAACTAAAAAATCTCCACGATTTTTTATGTTCTTTTAACATAAATCCTAGGAAATAAAAACAGAAATATGTTGACCAGGTCACTTTCAATGTTACCCAGTTGAAAGAATACAACAATTCTACATATTGGCCATCCTTTGGGCTCACATATCACAGTGATATTGAAATCATCCCTTCAGAATACTGAATTATGTACTATGGACTAAATATCTGTGTCTCATCTAAACATGTATATTGAATTTCTATTTCCCAAAGGGACAGTGTTTGGAGGTGGGGCTTCTGGTAGGTAATCAGGGTTGGATTGGCCTGAAGCCAGGACCCCTGTGATAGGAACTGAGACCTGATAGAAAGAGGTTTATCTCTGCAACGAGAGGATCCAGCAAGAACATGGCTGTTTGCAGGACGCTGGCAAGGAGGAGGGTCTTCACCAGGATTTGAGTCTGCTGGCACCTTTTTCTTGGACTTCCCAGTCTCCAGAACTTCAAGAACATACAGTTATTTTTAAACCACCTATGTCAATGGTATTTTGTTATGATGACCTGAGCTGATTAATGTACTTTCCTTGCCCCAATGCCTGGATTTTATATTTATTTGAGAACTTATGTTCAATTCAATTTATGAATGAGCACAACATGACCTGGAATCTCAGAAACTGAAAACTGATGAATAGAAGGCTCACCCACATAACTCCCTATCTCATGCCCGCATCTTTTACATAACATAGAGACTAACCAAATAGCTTTGCAAGCTACACTGGAACCCCCCTAGCAAGGGAAGCTCACTGAAAAGATTACTGTTTAAAGATAGTCTTTCCCCTGCTCTTTTGTGTGCCTTAATCCCAGGGACAGACTGAAGACCTACAGAGCCACCTGCAGAGAGGGAGTACTAAAAACTGAACATTTAAAACATTCCCTGGACTTCCAAATGTTAAAATATCAAAGAAAACCATTCTTGGATTCTAAATCAAATTAATTATTTAGACCTTCAACAAAAACAGGAAACACCCACTTCCAAGTGTACAATTTTGAATTCTGTTAAGACAAAGACTGAAGTCCTGGTGGGGTGAAGGTGACATTAATAGAGCAGTTTGAAGGCCTAAAGTGACAACTTCTAACCAGGGAAGAAGCTGGTTAAAGAGTGATCTCCTGCTTAAAGTCCTTTAATTAAGTGGAAGTATTTGCCTTATGCCAGTGCATTCTGAAGGAGCTGGGAAGGAATGAATTAAGAGCTCTCCTGTTTACATTTGGACAAATGTAAGCTGCTGAGGTTCTGTTAGTCTAGGAAGCTTCAGCTTTTCTACCACAATAAGAGATTTTGCCTTAAACAAATATAAATAGGAAATCTTCTAGCATCATTAAGTATTTGCAGCTCCTTAAAGTCATGGCTCAGTTAATCATTTGCTTTTAGAATGTTTTCCTCCAAGAACAGGGAAATATTTAATGATATGTTAATTATCCAAAATATTCTCCTTTTTGCCTTCATACATTTTTCTCCTATTATATGACCCTGAAATTAAATAAAATAAGAAACCATTATGTTAATGGTTTGCTTTCATGCTTAATTTATAATATGAAAAGTCAGTAACAGAAAGATGCAGTTTAGTATGCAGGTCACCTCCTGTTATAATGAGGAACTCTGCATGATGATAAAACCAAGTTCAGGCTCAAAGCTCTGGCCCTTTATTTTATACAAAACCCATATAACTGAACACCAACTTGTAAAGCAACTGAATCTGAACATTCAGGACCACTGGATGCAAAACAGAGAGTTCCCATACTAGAGAAATGTGTTTGCATTTGTGGTTTTTATGGTGCCTTCCAATGAATGCTCCTACGTCACAACCACATCTGTTTGGATGTCCTTCCCCCCTTGGGTAAATGAACAAAGGAATATGTTAGAGCTCTCCTGATGGAAATTAACAGTCTGCTTTCATCCTTGCCTTCTGCAGCTTTCCTTGAGTTGCTCTATTTATTTACGCTTTTTTTCATAGGCTGATAGAAAACTGAGAGCTATCATGAATTTGGTACCTGAAGAACACTAAGTAATTGGAAAGCAGGCTTAACTTTCTTCAGGATCCTGAGTATGGTCACTTAAAAATGCTAAAAAGGAAGATTAAGATTAAAAGGAGAGATTACAGACCTATGCCCGGGTAGAAAGTTCATGGGAGGGAGGAACTTTCAGAATGTGAGCAGCTTAAATACTACTGACATCATTTCAATTTGGTTTTTGGACTTCCCTAGAAAATCTGATGTGTAAGACATTAACTTCTCTATTTTCAATTTAAATACATATTTGTTGTCTGCATTTAAAAATCAGGGTATTCCATACCATACCGATAGGCTTATATGAATGAATAAGCAGGGTTGTAAAATTCTATCAAATATCAAATAGGCCGCATTGATAATCAAGTCTTCATTTGTTAATAAGCTGCATACAGTTAAAGAACTGAAAGATAACTAAATGTTTCTCCCAAGCCTAATAAGGATTACTCAGTATTAAAATCCAAAGAAGACAGTAAAAGTTGAATTACATACTTCTAGGAACGAAATGTAAATAAAAGGTACTTACACTTTTGCTCCGAGAAAGCAAATCACACGTATTTCTTTTCATGGTTGTGTTTTAAGTAATCCAAACAGGCACTAGTTGTTTCCAAAGTCAATGCTCTCACTGCAACAATTATCCACTCAAAAGCCAACTGGAATGCTGAGAAAAAAGAAGGCAAGGGAATGTTTAATCAAGTATATGATTAACACGTGCACTCCAAAATGCTGTCTTACACTGGGATAGTAATTCTGAAATAATTCGTCAAAATATTCTGAAATGACGATGTGTTTAGAGTAACAAAAGTACATACAAGCAACATTTCCAAACAGCTTTTGTTAAATGTAAGTTAGAGATTTCAAGCACCATCTGTTTTCCATTAAATATTCAAGTCTACTTTTTTTGGTGGCTGAAAAAAAATAGGTATAGTAACCACTACCTAATGTGACTATATGAAATGAAGATGTAGCTGAATTGTGCTACGTATTGATTCTTACCGGGACACTCTGGGGACCCTCAGCTTTCTACCAAGAGATCACCAAGGGAGCCCTGTCCACCCCTAGGGGAATCTTCCTACATCTGAGGGGAAGTGCCAGAGAACTGGTATCATGGCTCTTGTTTCCTAACCAGAAATCCATAGGACATTGAAACCATCCCAGTGGTTCATCAATAAATTTAGTGAGATCTTCATCCTTTATAGTTCAAAGAGATTGCAAGGAATGCTCAAGAGAAGAGCCTGGCACCTTACCTGGTTAAGCAATAGCTTTTATTCAAAGAACATTTCAGAAGAGTTGTCATGTGAATGACGCTGATCGCCTTATTTCCTGAACTTCACTTTCCATTAGACACTAGGATAGATATTTGAGGAAAGAGCAGGCTTAATAAGTTTAATACCTACATGCATTGTCTTAATTTCTAATATGCCTCTACATCTGACCATGACCTGAATATTCATAAGGTAAGTTTGCATGTGGGCAGAAGTGCATTTTGGGAAAGAACTTACCCTATGGGAAAGAGGGTGAGGTAAACAAGCTTAACCAAAACAAAAATTCTAACAATGTAGATAAAGGATGACGTTGCAGGGGTAAGTTGATGCCAACAACAGCATATAGTTCTATAATTTGGATGTGTTCTAAGCTTCTCAAGGGTGGGAGAGAGAAAGACAACTGTGTCTGTGGTTTAGAGAAAAGAGTAATAGTAATTAAAGGCAGAAGGGTCTAGTTTTGCTAAAAACAATTTTAAAAATAGGGTAGATGGCAGGGAACAGCATTGGTGTGGCCCTAATATAAGGCTAGCCACCAGCTTCAGGGGAAATCAGGACCACCAGTGGAGAGGGCCCTTCAGCAGGCTCTTCAGCATCCTGCACTGGCATTCTCTCAAGGCTGAAAAAGCATGTTTTGATCATATGTGAGTCACCCCTCAAGACTTCTGACACTCAAAGGCAGATAATTTTAAGGAGGCCAGAGGTTCCTCAACAAGATGGAGTTAGAAACATAGAAATGGAGTTTATTTTCGCTGAGAAGTCCCAGCTGCAAATTGGGAATCCAAAAGGTACCAATGGACAAAGCTTTCTTTTGAAAATACTTGACTAAAAATTAGAGGGAAAAAATGCATGGCCAGATGTGAGTTTGCTAGGGAAAATGCTGTTTCTTTGAGTGTTTTTAGACTTTTTTTTTTTTTTTTAAGAGAGCAGGGCTTGGAGGAAGGAGTTAATCCACTAAGGGAAATTTCCCAGCCAGCACACCTCCAGGAATATAGTCACCTTTACAGACTAGTTATGATGCTGAGCACTTTCTAGGGTCTAGGAAAATGTGAAATCATGTGATTCCTTTCCTTTAAGAAGTGGATGGAAATAACATCAGGCACAGACTAAATACACTACAGCAAAAACAAAACTTAAGTGCTGCAGGAACTTACACAATATCAGAGAAAAACTCATTGGAAATATTTAATTATTCATTTGGTATGTAATGAGTACCCTTAGGGGCAACTAAAAAATAGTTGCCCATAGTGAGCTAGTGACTCTGAGATTTCAAATTAACAAATAGACAAATAATGGATTAGACCTCGTAAGGTTTGCTGACTCAATCAACGTTTTAACAAATTTGCTTTGAAAGCCTTAAAAGGCCATCATTAAGAGATACATTCCTTTAGGAGTTTAGAACCTGTAACAATCTGAATATACAAATGTAGTTAATTGAAAACTGGCTGCTGACAAGAGGGCCCTTCTCCGCCTGTGCATCTAGTAGGCAACCTGGCCTCCATTAGAGTGTAGACCTTGGAACCAAATGGGTATAGGTCCAGATCTCAGCTCTGCCCTGGTGTTCTGCATAAGCTTTAGGGAAGTCACCTGACCTCTCTGAGAACAAGGGAGGTAGTAATACAGAAGTGTGCTCTGAGCTCAAATGAGGAAATGAGCATGAAGTCAGGTCCAGGAGAACACTTTGCACCTAGAAGATGCTCGGTTACCATCACCACCATCCATCACCACTGCCTTTTTCTTCTCTTGGTACCAAATGTCAAGAAATCATAAAAAGAATCAATTTTATATTTTCTCCTCAAAGTGCTAATCTCCCTCACATAAAACACATGCAGGCAAATATCCTTTAAAGTAAGTATTAATGAATAATGTATCAGTTAATGTCCCAGAGTAAACAGACAGCTCACTAATACTAGGATCACTTAAGAAGGTTTTAGTAGACAACTTAAGAAGATGTGAGTAGAATAATGCAGTCTCTGGAGCTAGCAATGGTGGAGATTTTTGCCCCACTAGTCTGGGGTGAGGGATCAGGGTGTAATGGGAGGGATGTGCTGTTAATACATAGGAACAAAGGGTCATGTCACTGGCAGCAGGGTGCCTCCACAAGGGAGGTTACTCCCAGAGGCATAGTTAACCTCAGGTAACCCTGAAAGAAAGGAGATGAGGAAAGCCACAAGATCTCATTTTCCTCCCTCCCTTCGATCTCCTGCCAGAACTCCCCACTAGCCAAGTTGAGCCAAGCGAGAGGGCAAAGGAAGCTGCTGGTGAGTTTCTCACTGGACAGCCTTCCAGGGCAGAAACCCTCCTAGGAGAGGGTAGGGAGGAGAAGGAGTTTCAGGGGAAATGGACAACGTGCAACACAAAATTGGGTGCACAGTCTAGCAGGAGCATTGCATTTGGCTGTTACCTCATTCACACTAAGCAAAGTGCCCATCATTTATCTTTAAAGCTCTCAACAATCCTGCAGGGCAGATACTGTTAATGTATTATGCCCATTACATAGAAGAGGAAAACAGTTCCAGGAAGTGAACTAAAATGCCCAGTAAAGAGCAGTACCAGGATTCAAACCTGATCCCCTCCATAGCCCATGTTTGTTTATGTTACCTTACTGCTTTGCTGCCCATATCGTGAACCAGCATTTTAATTATCAACAAGGAGAAACCTCTGCAAATATCAAAGCGGTACCTGCACTGAAGAATGTTTGATAAAAAGGTTGAGTCTCAGGAAGGCAGTTATCTTATCCCTACAAATTCCTCCCTCAGCAAGATAATGCAGTGAGACAGCAGAAAATGCTTCTCCCTCCAGGTCCACTAGAAAGAAAGCCAGGCAAGCAAACACGTGCACATGTGATTTCATTACGATAGGAGTTTCCACATAAAAGTTAATTAGGGAGAAAGAAGAGTCTGCTCCTGGAGGGAAAATACTGCAGCAATAGAAATGGAGAGAACAGGCAGGGAAGACGGATGCTGGAACAGTCAGAGAAGGAATCTGAGCCCGAGCACCCGTAAAACTGTTCAGCTTCGATGCAAGGAGAAGGAAGTTAAGACAGGTTCTTTCCTAGAGATTAAGGATTATGTAGAAGAAAAAGCTCTGAACTGGTCATCAGAAGAAATGAGTTCTGCTTTCATCACTGTCCTATGTGCAAGCTGTATGATGATGGGAAAAATCCCTTCTCTTCTCCCCTGTACCCACTGCTTGGTTTTCTGTGAAGTGGAGATAACAGTATCTCCACAACCCACCTCACAGGTTGTTACAGGATTAATCAGATATTATCTCAGAAAGTTTTCTGGAAACCATAAAGTTCCCTGCAAATTTTACTCACTTAAACAGCAAATGTTCCAATGCACAATGAAATGCAAGAACAAGAGTGAAAGGGGGTCCAATTATCCTCAAATATTGGTCCAGATCTGAAGAAGAAAACAGAGGTTTCCTACTATTTATGCACTCTCTTCTCTCCAGGGTGTCCTGGGCCAGTGATCCCTTAGCTGAGCACCTGCTAGCGGCTACAGAATCTGAAATCTCCAGAGAGCTCTGGGTCCACGTGAGATTATGTGAGTATAGGGAACATAAGAAACCTATCTAAAATCTTCGAGCCCACTAGGACAACATGGGAAGTCTTCTGAGGCCCTGTCCTCCACACCCATGCCTCTCCAGCTGATGTTTTGCTGTGCTGTGATTTTCCGAAAACCAGCTCTAACAGGTCAACGGAGATCCCTGAGCAGTCTGCTCAGCAGAGTTTAGCAAATCAGTTCTTGCTCAAGTCACAGCAGTCTACCTGAAATGGAAGGATGAGTTTAATAATCCTGTTGGAGCTTGTGCTCTCTAGAGACCCTTCTCTGCAGGGGCTTCCTAGAAACCGGAGTGATGCCTTGCAACTAGAGGGGTCCAGTGATTCTGTGGCCTTCATGCATAACCTGACCTTATCCCCAGCACTGTTCTTCCACCCTTCTTAGTCTGGTCTAAGCTCTCTACCCCATGACATGTTTGCTCCTACTTCCTAGCCCTAAATTCATGCTCTTAAGTTCTTCTTGCCATCTTTTTGAACTCTTTCTATTCTTCAGAGCCCAGCAAAAGCCCTTCCTCCTAAGGACAATATCCCCTACTGCTACAAGTCATGCGGATTTCTACTTCTGAACTCCAACAAGCAAGGACATGTCGTACCACAAAACCACCTTCTATCTTCCGTTTTTTCACTAATTGTTTTGTGAGATTAATAGTTGCTTTCTCAACTGGAAGTTGTAGAAGATAGATGGTAAGCCCTCTTCAGTACAGCAGGTTGCCTGATTATAAAATATAAATTCCTTAAGGTTGAAAGCAATTCATTATCATTCTTTTGCCTTTTCCATAGTGCATAATATAGTAACAACTTAACATGTTAAAAATCAAAGGTATGGGGCTGGAGTGGTGGTTCAGCAGTTACAACGCTTGCCTGGCATGCACAAGTACATGAGTTCAAACCCCAGCACCATGCACACAATGAAGTGTCTGAGGAATGAAAGTCACATGAAAAACTAAATAAAAATTGCTTCTTTCTCTCCCTCTCACCCCCTCTCTCTCATTGTCCCCTCTTTCTTTAAAACAATAAAAAATAAAAATAAATAAAAAAGTAAAAATCGAAGGTGTAAATAAATCCTTAAGAAATGCATGAGCTTTAGTAACTAGTAAGTACAAATTTTGTAAAATGTGAAGTAAAATTATATTAAAATGTGGAAAATATTAGCAAAGAAGTAAACATTAAAATATTATTGTTCTGTCTCTACTACAAATTAGAGAAGTTTTTTTTAAATAAAATACTGGATAATGGTGTATATATGATTAAATAAATGTTTCATATATTGCCAGTAAGCTTTCAAAATGATACACGTCCTTTCAAAGGAATTTGCTAATAAAGACCAAAAGCTTTAATGCTGTTATATACTTTTATATTATAACTTAAGAAATAAATTGAAATGTAAAAAGTGCTTGGTATGCAAAGGCATTCTTGGCAGCACAGCTTATAATAATGAAAATCTGAAAACAATTTAGGCATCCAATTATAAGGGAATATCTAAGTAAAATATGAAAAACTTTCTGATGTACAATGCAGACAAAGCACATAGTTTACACAATGTTTTAATTATGTGATAAATGTTAAAGGGCAAAAAAGCATGATTGAACTCCTATATGTAGCACGATTCTATAAAAAGTTATGCACAGGGCTGGAGCGGTGGCTCAGAGGTTTCGGCGCTTGCCTGGCAAGCACGAGCACCAGGGTTCAAACCCCAGCACCACGTACGCAACTGAGTGTTGGAGCAACTTAGGCCATGTGAAAAACTCAATAAAGTTGTTTCTCTCTTAAAAAAAAAAAAAAGTTATGCACAGAGAAAAGACTGAAATGAAAGAAAGCAAAATATCAGTACTTTTATTTAGGTGCTGGATTATGGTTGATTCTGTTCTTGCTCCTGTATTCCTTTGCTTGCTCAAATTGTCAACACTTGGACCGGTGGGGGCGGGGGGATACAGGTTAGATTAAAAGAAGGCATAGGTGTGAATATGAAATTCACTAATCATCTCTTCCTACCGCAGAGGATAACCGAAAGCTCTCACTTTGTTTATAATTGCTGATTCAGGTACTTTAGTGAATATAAAATAAGTCACTAACCACCTCTCCCTACTTCCGAGTGTAACTAAAAGTGCCAGCTTCTGCTTAGGTGTTTGCTCTGTAGTGCTTTGAGAGTGTTCATTTGTTCATGGGCTTCTGAGTGCCTGAATTTGGTATTTCACACATGGAGTTAAACTTTGTCTATGAGAAATTCACAGACTTGGATAAGACTTAACTGGAAAGGGAGAGCTAAAATTACGTTCTCTCTCCCTGATCCTGCTATTCCTGTCCTCCACTGAGCATCAACCAAAGGGCAGCTTTCATTTTTCTTTTGGTCTAATAATGGTGACTACAAAAAAGAAGGTCTTTAGGCTCCACTTCAACCTAGAAAATCAAATGGTTATTGGGGTCTCCCTTTGCTAGTTTCTGGGGGTATGAAGAGCATGGAACTCAGAGACAAATGAAGGTGAAGAACTGAATCAGCAAGCAAGAAGCCTGGGTTTTACAGGACGAAAAGGGGCTCCATCTACAAAATGTTCACCTACTATGGTAAGTTGGAAAAAATGCAATGTCGTAGGAAAAGTCAGAAACATTCAGAAAACAATACATAACAGCAGGGCTCTTGATCTAGGCTTGATGTCAACAAGCTCTGCACTCTTGGAACTGTTTAATCCTCTTATGTCTCCCTGAACATGCCATCCAAAAACAGTGCCTCAGCCAGGAACAGTGGCGTGCACTTGTAAGCCAAGGGACTTGGGAGGCTAAGGCAGGAGTTCAAAGCCAATCTCAGCAACTTAGTGAGGCCCTGAGCAAATTAGACCCTGTTTAAAAATAAAACATTAAAAAGGGCTGGGAATATAGCTCAGTGTTTAAGTGCCCCTGGGTACCTCGGCTTCCCACCTCTGCCAGCCCAACTTCCAGAATCTTCTCTCCTCCCATGGAGGATGAGGAGCTTCTCCTTGGGGCAGTCATCTTCCACCCACTCCCATCTTTGCTCCCACAATCTGCTCCAACTCTAACTGGGTCTCTCCCCAAAAGCTGTCAATATTCTCTGGAGAGAGTCTCTTTGCTGATCAAAAGAAAAGTTTCCTTATAACACTATGTTCTGTCTCCTACAGGTATCATTCTCTCCTCTTCACAATTGAGTTATTTGAAAAAAACTACAATTTGATTTCTCTTCATCCTAATTCCTATCCGCTATCCTTCAGCTGAATGCAACCTAATTTTATTCTTTATTTTATACTTAACTTTTATTTTTTTTGGGGGGTGGTAATGGATATTTAACCCATGGGTGCTTTGCCCCTGAGCTACATCTCTAGCCCTTTTTATTTTTATTTCTTTTCCTTTTCTTATTTTATTTTATTTTTTTGGAGTCAGGGAATTGCTAAGTTTCTGAGGGCCTTCTAAATTATTAAGATGCTTCAAACTTGTAATCCTCCTGTCTCAGCCTCTTGAGTCACTGGGATTACAGGTGTCAACCCCAAGCCTGGCAACACTTAAATTTCTTTCCCTAAAGATCCTAGATCTCTACATTGCCAAATATAGCAAACTCTTCACAAATTCTCTGACTAGACTTTTCTACTGTAACATTGTTCTTTCTTCTAGAAACAAACTCTCTTCTATCTTCTGTGTTCTCTCTCTGTGTTGGTTTCTCCATCTGATTGCTGGATTTCTTTCTACTTTGTAAGATCTTCTTACATCTACCCCTAAAGTTTAGGTGATACCATTTTTCTTACTCTTTATTGGTATTTCCCAAACAAGTCAAAGTTAGCCAAGGAAAGCTATAAAATACAGATTGCTCTCCACTGATGGATATGATGGATCTGAACTTCCAGGAGAGGTAGCCAGGAATCTACATTTGACCAATTCCCAGATGATAATCATGAAGATTACCACGCATCATAGTATTTTCTGGTACCTGGATATTTGTTTTACATTATATTCATGGAAAATCCATTAGTTTTCTTTTTTGTCTGTTGCCATATGCATGCTTATAATTGTCACATAAATAGCTTTACCTTGACTTTGCCTGAGCTTTAGATTCATAAATCTGCCAGACACTTCCACTTGAAATATCCATAAGCATCACACATACACCAATTCCATATATGAACTCAACATTCTTTTTTTATCCTCAGATATGTTCTCCATGTCTCTCTATCAGGTCTTGCTGGAACACCTTGCACAGGTTTCTTCGCTCTCTCCTGCTTTGCAACACTACACCACTGCTCTTTTCCAGACTTGTACCCACTGTATTTCAGGGACCTTCTCATAGGTCTTGTCACCGACACTGCCTCCTTAAACCAATAGGTGCCAATCACCTGCGTCATGAAGTCCAAATCACTCTCCTTTACACAGTGAAAAGGAGTCACTGGATCTTCTGCTTGCGGTGCTGTCCTTAGTCCCTCCGCACATCAGGTTTCACTCACTCGTCCTGATGAACGCTTTGAGCTTTCTGCACACTCCCTACTGCTTCCCACTTCATGCCTTGTTCTTGACTATTTGTCCTCTTCCTCTTCCCCATACTCATGTCCTTCCTTCTTTATTTGGATGCTCTTGCCTCAAGACCTAACCCAGATGTCATCTCCTCCTGAAAGAGTCTCCTGATTCTTTCACCATCCCAGCCCCACCCATGGGGCCCAGAATCAAGCCCCTTTCCCCTCCTTCCACCAGGCCCCTTGAATACTCCAACAGTGCCTTTGCCAAATGATGTTGAAATGGTCCATTTACCTGTACAACATTGCCACCCTCACCCTGTACTCTAAGTCCCTTGAAGACTCTAAACCTTCTGTGTTTAGATATGCAATCACCACATAAAATGTGCCCAATAAATGTTTACTGATCTCTGCTGAATTGAACTGCTTCCCTTGTCTGGAGTTATGAGAAGGAAGCACTTTTTGTCTCTAGACTTGAAAGAATGAAGCTCTTCTTTTGTAGTTTATGCCCATACAAAGGCATCATCCTAATCTCTACCCTTCTCCCAAAATGATAATAACAATTCTTCTTACTAATTTATTCACCAGACATTTACTAGGCACTTGTGGTATGCAATGAACTCTTCTCGTGTCCAGGGATGCAAAGATGCTCATAAAATCTCTCTCCACAAGGAGCTCACAGTCAAGTGGGAAGACAGACAAATAGTACGATGCACTAAGTGCTCCAACAGCTCAGAGTGACTGGTGTGGGGCTCCCAGGAGGCAGCAAGTGATTCAGAGCCTGCTCTGAGTTATCTGCTCTTGTGAATACTTGGCTTTAAGTCACTCATATGCTATTTCATATACTGAGGTTTTTCTTTAAGTAGCAGGAAAGGAGCATGAAAGTAGAGACCGGAAGTTCTGTCTCTGTTGCACACCTGGTCAGACCTCTGTCCCTGCAGAAGAGGAGGCTACAGAACTCCACACCCAAGAAGTGTGCTGCTAATGTCCACTGAATGAATAAGTGCAGACTGCCATGCTTACAGAAGAGAACATATGCGATTTTTTATTTCAGTACAAATTTATTATAAAATAACCAACATTTTGGAAAATCAAAGTACATCATTTGGCTCCCAAGGAAGTCCAATTCTTCACTCCCAAGGGTATGGAAATGACAAAGTACTCACTCTTTCAATGCTCACCTTGACCAGTATTTCAAAATAATCCAGCTGAGTCATTTAGCAGCAAATCAATTACCTTTCCTTCCAGGATTCCATGCTGTATTGCCTTTCGCCCCACCTGAAATCATTGCAGCCTTCTAAAATACAACTCTTACCCTAAACACAAGGCCAGGGACCTTCTAATTCATCTCTCACAAATGGAGGGTCTGTTGATGGATGATACTTTGCTTTGACTTTAGCTTCCTGCTGCAGAGAAGAAAGTTACAACAAAAGCTTCCTTTCAACAGCTTTCCTAGCCACACTCCCTCCCACTGCCTCATTATGATGCCTTCCAGGCCTGTGCAGTGGGAGGTGGCCAGAGCAATTCTGTCCTATGAATCATAGGACAGCATGGTGAGTAGTCTGCTGACCTGAGGCACAATATGGTAGGAGCCTTTGGGATGTGTCATCACCAGCAAAGTTATAACAGATCCATTGAGAGTTTTAGGAATAAAATCCTTGAGTCACCAAGGGGGAAAACGAAATGACATCAAGAAGATCCCCACAAAATCCCTGGTTCAAGCTGCTGGCCACCTACAAAGAAAAGTGGAGTTCATCCAGGCAGAGGCTTTTCTTTTTTACAATGATTTTCTGTCTCATGCCAGATTAAAATCAAGTCTGCTCATTTAAATATTTTTAAATCTGAAAAGCTTTAAGGTGGCACTATAAAAAAGGCACAGACTGGAGGCTACAAGTCATGCATTACAAACCACAGTCAGCATTTTCCTTTGTGAAATCAGGTCAGTTCTAAAACATGAACCATTCTGCCTCTCTAGCTGGAGCAAGAAAAACAGATGATGAACAGTTTTATATAGATGGACAGACAGAGGAGAAAGACAGAGATAGACAGTGAGGAAAAGAATCCATGTTATAGACCATGAATTCAGTTATACGTAGCTTTTTCAGTCCAAGCTACAGAAACAACATTATCATCTCTAAATAATTTCCAGCCAGACTTTTTTCCCAAAAGTTCATTTGTGGCTAACATGCCCCTTTGTTCTTTAGTTGCTTCTATTTGTCAATCAGCAACGACACCTAATTTTCATTTTCCTGCAGAATCTACATTATTAATGGTTCTCTTAGGAAAAACAACAACTGAATTACTTTAAGAGTTGGTTCTAACTCTTGATTTCTATCATTTGGGATGAAATGAAACTGAAGAAAATAAACTGGAGTTAAAGGTAAAGAGACAGGAGGAGTTGGCAGAGCATCATGCGGATCTTTAGGCAGGTGCACAAAGCTGGTCTAATGAGGCTTCAGAAGAACAACTTTCGCCCTAGCATCAAGTAACTCAGAACCCTGAAGCTATTGTTTCTCCCTCATAACAACTGCTACTAAAAGATTCTTTGCCTGCAGACTACACAAACAGAAGAAAAGCAAGGCAGGAAATGGAGAAATTCAACGTTAATTAAAAGAAATATAAAAAAGGAAAATAACACAACCAAGAAGCCAAAGACTAGGAGTAGAAACCCAAACATCAATTCTCTGCCTCTTGGGCAGCAAGAACCCGTTAGCATTCTTGCAAGAGAATAAGCCCACTGTTGTAGGGTCATTAAGACCCAGACAGACTGAAAAATACGTACACCCTTGCTCGTATCTGGAACCAAGTAGCAAAGTTTTAAAAGTGGCAGAAATTTTAAAAGTGCTGAAAATAAAATAACAGAAGCAAAGAAGTTGGACAAAGAATTTGGTTTTTTTTTTCCTTTTAAGAGTTCTACTGTTTTAACAAAGTATTATGGGAATTAAAGGTTGCAAGCAACAAAGTCAAGATCTGCTATGGTAGAAATTATATTCTTTTGCTCATTTTCAAGATTCTCGTTTTCTTTCATGTTCAGGGAATATGTGGTAGATAAAATCAGGTCAAGCCCTTTAGTAAAGTGTCCCCCGTTTTTGTGGGACCAGGGTTTAAACTCAGGGGTGCTTCAGCACTGAGCCACATCCCCAGCCCTCTTTGTTTTTTATTCTGAGACAGGGTCTTGCTAAGTGACTTAGAGCCTTGCTAAATTTCTGAGGCTGCTTTCCACCTTGCAGTCCTCCTACTTCAGCCTCGGAGCTGCTGGTGTGCACTACCTCACCTGGCTTAGCGCACCCTTTTGAAAACTGCTTTCATTCTTAAGAAGCATATTTTTCATTCTTATGAAGTTTACCCTATTCTAAAGAAAGGACTTTAAGACATCCCTAAAGAAGGGCAAGTTACATGTGAAGTGTTGACTTGGGCACCATGGAGAGAACAAAGTTGATTAATGGAATGTTATGAGTTTTGGAATCAGCCATAGTCGCATTCATGCTCTGCTTAGGCCATGTCTTGATTTTATGGTCTTGAGGAAAGTCAATTTCACGGTCGACATATGTAGCATTTACACCTATGCTACAGGACTACTGTGTAGACCAAAGGATGAACTTAGGTGTCACCACATACCATCACTGTACTCAGTTCAAAGAAAGTGCTCCTTGAACGTGAGCTTCATGTCACTCTGCCCTCTGAAGCATCTTTAACACCAAGGACCCCAATGAGCTCTAAGAATCAACATAAAATATGGTTTGAATTAATCCTTTAAATTGGAGGAAGGGGACCAAATTTTTCTGTAGAGCACACTGTAGACTGGTGGCAGAGTTAACAGCCTTGAAATACAGTTCATCTTTCTCTTCTTAGAATAAATTTTGGACAGTTTAGGAGACTCAGATTTTACTATAAAGCATTTAATTAAAATGCATTCTTCCCAGGAGTGTTCTGCTATTCCACAGCCACAGAGTGAGAGATGCCACCCTAATTCTCAGTACAGTCTGCTGTGTGTACAAAGCTTAATCTTCAGGATCTGTGTTCAGGCCTAAACTTTTTCATAGCCATCAGTGTGGTCACATAAATGTTTCAAACCTTACATCTGAAGGTCTGAAATCCTTTTCACTCTGATGGTTCTTTCTTCAAGGACTCGTTGAATAGCCTTAAAATGAATCCTATCCCTTTTTTCAACAAAAAGTAAATTATAACACCCACTCTTAAATGTTATCCCCAAGAGGCTACCAAATTTCTTGGTACATTTAAAAAAGCTGAGTATAACCAAAAGACAAGTGGAAAATCTGACACACAGAAGAAAATTCACTGAGGTTCACCATAATCATACGATTATCCTTAGCCACCCAGAGCTCAGTTGCTCTAATTGGAGCCTGTGCTGAATTATGGACATTCATGGGGTACTCATCTGGGACCTGAAATTAGACTTTGTTCCTTTTCACTCATAATGGTGATGAAGGATGAATGTGGACTTTCTTGATGACAAAACCCTATAAGATTAATTTGCTAATAGATTAATTTCTTAGTGAAAATGGAACATGGCAGTTATTTTTTTCCTAAAGATCTGGTTACCTTGTATCACCCAATAACTTATTACCTCAATTTTTCAAAAGATCAATGACACTTGGCAAGTCAGAATTTTATCTTTAAAAATCACTGAAGAAGTAATATAATTCACTGAAGAAGTTACATAATTTAAAACACAAAATTATAAAATAAAACCAAATTTAATGTCTGAAATCTAAGCAGCAGAAAGACACTTATGGTTAAAAGGGTCAGTTTCTAACTTATCTAAAACCCCACCACCATGAAGCTGCTATTGTACACCATATCAAAGATAGTGCTATTGACTATTCTATTATTCAATTTTACTAGGGAGGGAGAGAATCCATAGTCCCAGAAGGAGCTAGGTTCCAGCCCAGTTGGCAAAGATGGCTGAATTCCCTAAAAGTAATTCCTATTCTTTGCCTGTTGTTATTGTTTGCATGAAAGGTGTTCAAAAAAACGCTCAATGTGTGAGACAATGCAAAAAGACTGAGAGGTGAAATGACTGGGTTATGAGAGCCTGAACCCAATCAGTGATGGGGATTAAGTGGGTGGTAACTGTAGGCTGGGAGGGTGTGGCTGGAGGAGGTCATTGGGGGGCATGCCTTTGGGGTATATATGTTGTATCTGGTGCGTGGAACTCTCTCTGCTTGATTATGTGATGCCCTGAGCTACTTCCCTCTACCACATTCTTCCACCATGATGTTCTGCCTCACTAGCACCGAGGAATGGACCTGTCCACCTATGGAAGAAGACCTCTGATACCGTGAACCCTCAAAACAAACATTTCCTCCTAAAATTATTCTTGTCAGGTCTTTCAGTCACAGCAGCGAGAAAGCTTACTAAAATACTTATACCAAAAGAACAGAACAAAAAATATAAGACCAGCATCAGAACCTTTAAAAGTAGAAGGACAAGAGACAGAGACCAAACCATTCCAAAAGAACTCAAATGGAAAAACACATGAATAGCACTCCCAATGCTATAAGAACAACAGTTTCATTATTATAATTAAAGGCATTTACTGAGCACTTTCTGTGTGCCAGGAATTGTCCTAGTCACTTAAAACATATAAATTAATTCAGTTCCCACAAAATTCTGTAAATTAGGCACATTTTTTTTTCAGGGCTGAGGACTGAACTCAGGGCCTTGCGCATGCTAGGCAAGTGCTCTGCCACTGAGCTAAATCCCCAACCCCTATTATAGGCACATTTAAATTCAATTTGCACATAAAGAAATGGAGGCTCAGAACGTAACCAGCGTAGTGAGTGAGAATCCAGGATGGGCAAGTTTCCAGTTTCCTCTGGCACCCAGAAGCCTTTATTTTTTTTTTTAAGGGAAAGAGCCAGAACTCATTAAAAAGGAGAAAAACAGCTCCAATATAAAGCAAAACTCGAATTAATTGAATATTTATATCAAAAAAGCCATTTTATACTAATCTCTGAAAGAAAGTTTATGGGGATTTTTCTTTCTCCTCAGTGATAACACTGGCTCTAGAACTAGAAGGTTGGTTATAGGAAATAAGAAAAGACACGTTTTCCATATCTTAATTGTAGCGAGTAAATTTTTTGAGCCTATTGTAGATAATAATTAATAAAGTATACCAAACTTCCAATGTAGGATAGAATCTTCAGTCCATTTATTTCACTCTTCTTTCACCCAAACTCACTTTGAAGCAACAAGACAAGTAGAAAACCATGGACGAATGCCATTGATTTAGACAATTTCTGTAGGACAGTCCAAAACATCCATCCTATCCATGAGTCCTCCCGCTTTGGAAGGTGAGAATAGTTAATGATAAGAAATCTATATGCCTCAGGAGAATAAAAACACATAATCCTTTCTAATAATGTCTACTGTGTGGGAAAAGCCCAATGCTGAGTTGTGATTTTTAAGATTCTACCAAATGGGACAATAAATTATGCCTTCCTGAAATAACCAGTGCCTTGCTTAGTGAAGAGAGATTAGATATATTCTCACTAAAATTGGGAGCAATATCAAGATGCCCACTTTTATCACCTGTAGTTAACACAGTTAATGATGTTTTGAAAGAGCGAGTTATAAATCCAATAAAAGAGAGTCATAAGTATTGGAAATGAAGAGACAAGTCTATCATTGTGTGAAAACCATAGAACTCTTTACTGCAAAGAACCAAAAAAGAAAAAAGAAAAAATAGAAAGCTTTCTAAGAAGTTATGTATGGTAAGGTTGATTATAAATCAATGTTTTCCTATATTCCAACAACTGGAAATGCAATAGTTACACACACACACACACACACACACACACACACACACAGCATTAAGAGGGCATAGCTTCTTGCTTACTTCTTTGTTTTTTCAAAAGAGAGAAAGGAAGAGTCAATTTTTTTATTCTTTTACCTGTTTCTTGCTTTTCCTTCACTTAGCTGTGTATGTGGTTCTGGGGACCAAACCTGGGTCCTGGTGCATGCCAGGCAAGTGCTTTACCACTGAGTCACCACTCCAGCCCCTACTTCTTTACTTTTTAAGGAAAGCTACAGAGTATTTGTGAAAAATGCAAAAACCTAGTTGAAGTACATAAAATGAGACAGGAGTAGACCCTGCTGACCAAGAGGCCACTGAGCAGCAGAAGCGGAGAGAAATTTTCTAAGAGCCTAGAACATTCCCACCCTCATCATCTTTGAGACCCCAGGCATGATGTGGAGGAAAAGCCACCTGTACATTGGACAGGAGCCACAAGTTGCTCCATGAACCTAGTCATGACATGCTGATGCCAGTAGCCTGTGGGTCCCTAAAGGCACCCCCCAATTAGACTCAATTTCTCAGGATTTTCCTAGAATATTGTAGGAAAGTATTTGTATAATTCATAAAAACAAAACACACCTGTGGCAACAAAAATAAAAGAACATATCTCTAAAGCGGAAAGCAGGTGCAGTTGTAATCATGTGCAATTAAATGCAAATTGTTTATCTATTTACTTATATTTACAGGAAAGATAGAGAACAGGATCATGAACCTCACATCCCATCACCCAGATATGATGGTCTCAGTGTTTCTCCCGACTTGCCTCATCTGCACCCAACCGTACCTCCCTCCCTCGTCACCTCCCCCTGCTCGTCTGTTTTAAGACATCAAATAAATAAATATGCAAGTGCACTTATAAAATTTCAGAAAAACAATAATAATTAAGAGAGAACTTCTGTAATAATTAAACTGATCCTGTCAATGGAGTCAAAGAGAATCCAGTGGAAACAAAATCACCAGAGTCACAACTGTATGTACAGATTTGGCATTTGATAGAGGTAACTTTTTTTAAGATCAACATATAGAACATAGGTTAATCGATCATTGTATTGAAACAACTTGATAATCATTTGGGGGAATAAACCTCAAGACCTATCTTCATATCATGCCAGAATAAATTCCAGCTGATTTAAGATTTAAATGAAAACTGAAGGCATGGAAGTATTCTAAGAAAATACATAGGGGCTGGAGTGCTGGCTCAGCTTTATCGCACTTCCTGGCATGCATGAGGACCTAGATTCAAACCCCAGCACCACCTACACACGAAGTACTGGAGCAACCAAAGTCATATGAAAAACAAAATGAAATTGATTCTTTTTGTCTTTCTCACTGTCCCCCTCTCTTTAAAAAAAAGAAAAGAACTTTAATATTTTAGTTCTGTAAGGGTGAGGAGGCCCTGAGTATTACATATGCCAACACTTCACTAAGTGCAGGAGGGAAGAACATGATGATTTAATTAATTTTGAGATAAAAGCTTCTATACACCAAAAAATATTAAGGATACAATATGCACTGGTAAAATATTACGTCTTTTACAGACAGACTTAAAACATGAAGAACTCTTAAAAATCAGTAAGAAAAATAAATATGTCCCAGGAAAGAGAGACAAAGACCATGAACAGGCAGAAAAAAAAAAAGAAGGATGAAATAAAATTTTAAAGTAACATGGAAAAATCATTATCACTAGTAAGCAGATAAATAAAAATAAGATGATCTCCTCTGTCTATCAGATGGCACATTAAAAAAAAAGTAACACCCAATGTTGAAGCACTCATTTACTGTCAGTGGGAATATAATCAGTACAACAGCTCTAGGCAGGTACTTGGCAAATGTATCAAAAGCCTGATAAACATGCATGCCCTTTGAATCAGCATGACAGAAAGACACACAGATGGATGCACAAAGATGAGCAAAGCATTGTTCATAACAGGAAAAATGTGAACAAATTAAATACCAAATAAAGGAAATTTATCTAATTAATATTTTATAAAAATGCATTGGTCTATTACGAGGCTATTACAGATGATGATGTAGTGTATACTTAAAGATGCTCATGATAAATTGCCAGGTTAAAAGCACAGGTTACAAAACTGTATTTAGAGTATGATTCATTTCTTCACTGTAACCAAACATGCATAAAAAATAACCTGGGGACGCTGCAGCAGTGGCTCAGCTGTATCGTGCTTGCCTGGCAAGCATGAGGACCCGGGTTCAAACCCCAGCACCACACACACAACTAAGTGTTGGAGCAACAAAAACCAGATAGAAATCTAAAATAAAGTTGATTCTTTATTTCTCTTTCCCTACTCCCCCTCCTCTCTTAAAAAAAAAAAAACTGAAAGGGTATACATTAAAATTTAACACTGCATAGCTCTGGAATTATGGATGGTTTTTCCTAATTTGTACTTCTACTCCTAATGTAATTTAAGTTTTCTGCAGTGACCATAGGCTATTTGCATCATAAAAAAAATTAAGTACAAAAAGTTTATATAGCTACAGTTTTAAATATACTTTATACCTAAAGACCCAACAAATGTTTATGGTACATGTCTTAATTTATCAAATTGAATATATTAAAAATGCAGTTTTTGTATAATATTATACCCTAATAAAGCTATTATAAAGTACAACTTCTTTAAAGGAATAATCATGGAATTCTTTAGTCAGGATCGGGTTGATGCTTCTAATGAAGAAGATGTTGCAGACCATCAATGATTTGACAAGATATTTCAGATTGTTAACACATATGCCTTGGCGGTTAAGAAATAGGAGGTGGTGCGGTTTGAAATTTCAGCATATTCGAAGAAACCCAAACTCAAACTCATTTCCATTAGTTCTCCAGACTACTAACAAAGTCACGAAAGAAATCAAAGCAAAGAATCTCAAAAGTAATAGACAATTAGCATATTTATAAAAACACAAACTTTTAAATTTGCCAACTAGTATTCCTAAAGTGAAAACTGGTCTGCGTCTTTAAGGTATCAAATTTCACCGACTGAAATAACTGCAAGTAAAAGCACTTGCCCACACATTTCTCTGTAAATTAAAAGAAGAGAGCAGCAGCTTTGCTAATCGGTAAGCAGCAAGAACCCTGCAGGCGCCATTGCCATCTGCAATCTGTTCTTTGGCCCAGTCCTGGGCCCAGGAACAATCTTAGTACCAGTCAAGTGGGGTTTAAAGAGCTCTGTGTTAATGGGCATTTAGAGAATAAAAGAAAACAGACATTTGTTGAGTGGCAGCTCTTGCCAGACGTGATTAGCTTATATCTGTTATTTCACTTGGTCCTTCTAAATCCATGGGGTAAGTGGCCTTTCTACAGGGATAAAATTGAGCCTGGGATAAATTAAATGATTTTCCCAAAGGGTCTCAAGTAATAAGCAGTAGAGATGACATTCAAACCCATATCTCTCTGGCTTCAAGCTAACACTTTTTTTAAAAGGCTGTAAAGACACATGATTTTGTGTCACCTTTCAGCAGTTACAGGTGGATAGCTTAGAGCTTAGAGGTTAAGCACATAGTCTTTTTCTTTTAAAGAGAGAGGACAGTGAGAGAGAGAATCAATTTTTCATTTAATTTTTCACATGACCTTCATTGCTCAGAGACTTCATTGTGCACATGGTGCTGGGGCCTGAACCCAGGTCCTCATGCATGCCAAGCAAGCGCCGTAACCGCTGAGCCAGCGCTCCAGCCCCAACACACAGTCTTTTGAACCACAATGTCTGAGTTGCAATGCCCATTCTACTGCCACTTCTCAGATGCATGACTCTGTGCAACCTTATTGTGACTCAGTTTCCTCTCCTGTATGATGGTCTAGAGAGTAGTGCCAGCCTCATAGGTTGCAAGTAGTAAGGTTTATGAAGGATCTGGGACTTCCCTGGACTTAGAATGAGCATTAAGAAGCGTTAGCTCCCTTTATTGATGTTTGTGGTGATTTTCATGGCTCCCTTGTGTTCTCTTTTCAACAGCTGGACTTTGTCTTATTCCCCTCCCTTCCTTCTCTCCCTGGTTTCTTCCTGATAGCTCCATGGGCTGCAGTTCTGATCCCACATTCACAGGCTGGGTTCCCTGCCAGCTGCCCAGCTTTCACAGAGCCACCGGCACACCTGCTGCCCTGAGTGTCACAGACTGCCCATTCTCAGGCCCTATCTTGCTTTGCTCTGCCAGCCTGTGGATGCCACTTATGAGCCTGTTCAGGACCTTTCACGGTGACAGCTTGCCTGGCTGTGCCATCCACCACTTGTCAACACACTCTCAGCACACTCTGCTTGCAAACTGGCAAACCGTCCTTTTGTCACCAGCAGGGTACCTACCCCTCCCCTTGGAGCACATCATTTTCACATTCTGGCACCTCCACATTTGAAATGCACCCAGCCTGACCTGCCCTTTACCCATAGAGCTAAAAATGGCATTCAGATGGACATTAAAGAAAAAAAATCTCTAAAGGTAGAAACATGGGACCCTCCAATCCTTGGGGCTCCCTGAAAACCTCTGAAAAGGAGTACATGATACTAATCATAAACATAGCTCATTTTAAAAATTAGACAAACTGCACAATATTCAATTTATGGCAAATGTGGTATGAATCAGTCAAAGAAATCACATCCCAAGCATTTCTAGAGACAATGCCAACCTCTATACCCTGACTTTCTCAGCTTCTCTCTAAAAAAAAAAAAAGAAAAAAAATGCTGGCACTTCACCTTCACCAGTCTTTTCTTGCCAAAAGAGAAGGATTTGCAGTGTGGCACATGATTTGAAAACACCTGAAGATCTTTGGTAGTTTTCTTTTGTCACCTCTAATCTTATATTAATAAGTGTTTAACTGCCTCAGAAGTTCAAATCCTTCCAGATTACCTTTGATGCTACAGGCAACCCACTCACCCTCATGGAGACAGCAAAATATCTTCAGTAGCACAGAACTGAAGAGAAAAAAATATTCTGAGACTTCAAAGAACAAATTTCCCAACCTTCCCTAACTGCTCTCAAAATGGAACAATGGATTCTTTGGCCTCGTCATACATCCAAGATTTCCATTGCTTTGTTCTGAAATTTCTGAATATTCTTTCAAGTTTTCATTTTGCTTTCTACAAATGAGTACTTTATAAATATACTACACCTCTCACCCAAAGTTCTCAAAAGTATTTTATAGGAATATTTTCCAATGTGGAAGCTGGCACTCAAATTTCACATACAACAAAACAGAAGCAAAATCTTCCAAAGACTTCCTGAAAATATATATGCACACAAGATGCACAGGGGCAGTATTAGATTGCTGCTGGATAAACCACATTTTAGTCTCTGACCAAAAAGGATGTCATCATTTTAGCAAGATTGGATAAATATTCATGATGGAAGGCCAAGAATATACTGAGCTTCTCCTAAAGATACAATATCTATATGGGAAAATATGGTAAGAAGAAAAAAATGTAAGACATAAACAGCTTTAACACAATCTTGTTCAGAGGGTAAGAAAGACACTAGACATAATCTAGAACACACCAGTCTGTAATTAGGGTTTAATAAACTAAATGATAAGTTCAAAAGAAATTAAGACGAAGGAGAGAGGTTGTCAGCTAGGGATATGAAAAACAAGCAAAATACGTAATTGTCAGATGGACCTTAAAACGTGGTTAAGAGTATGGATGGGCAGAAAAAAGAAATAACATTCATTCCTAAAAGCACCAGCAGAAGAGGTAATGCAAGTGATGTTGCAGAAGTGGGAAAAGATCACCAAACTAGGTATGTAAGGGCGGAAGGGTGGCAGACCTGGAGAAAGGAAGAAAGGTCTTCACCACTAAAGCAGAAGATTTGCTGCAGAAAGTAAAGGGAAATAACATGGGGGCATTAAGTCAAAAGAGACTACATGGCTTTGAGTCCAGTTTTAGGAGCTTGGACTTGATTCTGCAGGAAGCCAATGCAGGGCAAGCCCTGCTTTTAAGAATACTCAGCCAATACAAGGTGAATAAAATGGGAGGTAACCTAATTCTCCAGTTTGTTGTTCTCACAGAGGTCTGTATTGCACAAATTGGAGAGGTCACAATCCCTTTTCATTATTTATGAAACCTTTGATATTACATATACATTGAGAATTTCAGTTCAAACAGGAATAATAATGTATTTCTTACTTTATTTTTATGAGAATTATATTAAAACATATATAGGAACTGACATATAGAAAGCATTCAATAAACATCAGTCCTCTCCCCAATAGGCTATTTCAGTTCCCTACTAGTATTCAAAGATGATCTCTAAATAAAATATTGAAGTTTAGACCAAACTTACATGGATATCTAAAAACTTAAAGAACAGGGCTGGAGTGGTGGCTCAGCGGTTTCGGCGCTTGCCTGGCAAGCGTGAGGACCCAGGTTCAAACCCCAGCACCACGTACACAACTAAGTGTTGGAGCAACTAAGGCCATGTGAAAAACTAAATAAAGTTCTTTCTCTCTTTCTCTGTCTCTCTCACTGTCCCTCTCTCTTAAAAAAATAAAAATAAAAACTTAAAGAACAATGAAAATTTGTTTTTAATCAATCAATAAGCTAATCTTATTTCAGTATAGTCAACATAAACCTAGGCATTCTTGTACATTTCAAATAACTTCATAAATATATAAGTATACTGAATTTTTGCCCCCAATTTGAATGGGACAAGTGCTTGTAACACTTCTGTTGAATGTAGTCTTAGACTAAAAAATAAATATAGCAAGTATGGGACTTCCATCCGTTCATTTATCCTTCCAACAAATATTTGTTGAGTACCTGCTAAGTGTTAAGCATTCTTCTGGGCTTTGGGAATATAGTCATGAACAACAACAACAACAAAAAATCCCTGTGATCATTTACCTTTTATGGTGGAGGAGGAAGGCAGATACTGAATGAATAAGTAAATACTAAATTAATGAGTAAAATAAATATATAATGAGTAAAATACATGATGTGAGAGTGATCTACACAAAGACAAAAATAAAAGGTTAACAGTTAAGGAGGTGGGGGCAGCAGTTGCAATGAACACAATGGCCAGGAAGACATCCTCTAAAATGATACCCTACTCAGGAAGAGTCTGAAAGAGGTGTGGGAGCCAGCCCTGCAGGTGTCCACACGTCCCTAGATGTTGTGATGTGTTTGAAGCAGAGCCAGGGCAGATGAGTGCAGGAGAGAGAGGAGTGAAGAAGAGGTCCAAAAGGTCACAGGGTGTGCAGTGGGCTAAGCTGTGTAGTTGGGGTCTTGTAAAACACAGCTGCTCGTAAGACACACTGTGACAAATCTCAGCACACAGCCTCTGATCGTTCAAGGGCACAGATGTCATGGAAGAGGCAGGAAGCAACACCAAGTTGCAAGCTGATGACACTGAGTTATGCTGCCTCCAGCACCCAGCCTCAGAACCCCCTCTATCAATACATCCTTGCAGCAGCAGTAAGAGCTTAATAAGATTAAAAATATGACATAATATAAATATGCATAAAACCCCACCAATGCATCAAAATGCTGTCACTGGACTAACAAAGGGATCGGGCTATCCTTTGAAAACCACTACCCAAGACTTGACAGGACACTATCCAGCCTGCAGGAGTTGCCAAGAAGGACAAGAGGTGCCAGCAAAGGCAGATGGTATCTGCAGGAAGCCTACCTCGCTGGGACTGGGCGGGCAATGATAAGCACAAAAGGTGAAGGAAAAGGCAATTTGAAGCTTACAAATTAAAACTGGATTTCTGAGCTCTTCACCATTCCATCCACTGATTTAATGGTTGGCTGGTTGGAGTCTTATTTTCAGTGATTACCTGGAAGAGAAATCCATACTGGAAACCTCCATGTAGAGTCAGATAACACAGCCAGCAGGACCTTAGAAAACCTGCTTCTCCCCAGGAAAGATGTTTTTCTTAGCATTAGTGATCTGGTTACCTGGATTGCCCCTATTGAGCACTAGAGCCCTTATACTTTAAGTAACTAATCAGGAAGTTCCTGATGATATATAGCTTCCCAATTCCCAGAGACAACCAAAGATAATCATATTATTGAAACATTAAACACATTGCTGTGCACTGTTTTCTCTCTGGGTAGTGATGGGGATTTAGAACACGTGTCCTGTTGGCAATTCTGGCATTCATTTAAAACACAAAAACAAAAAGCTAAAATTTTGGCAACATTTCAGCCCAGCAAACTGCCTATTGTTACACAGCATTAAATAACACAGAGGAATAATGTCACAGGATGGTGAAATGTCACCGTCTAGAATTTTCCATCCTAGTGTGGGATTCTTTTTTTCCCCTGGTTTGGGCATAACATTCATCTCCTGAGACATGTTCAGAGCTTATGAGCTTACACACTGGGAGATGAGACAGAACTGGGATGGAACGGAGTGGGGAGGGGACAAGTGTAAAATGATTGTGTTTTTCAATTATCTTAAACCAAATGAAGTGTTTGCTTTAAGTTGTGAAATTCCCTGCAATCATTATCTTAGGGGGAAATTTAATAAAAGCTACCATAACATGATCAGAAGGCTTGCTAAGCCGTAAATTACTTATTTGTAAGTAATTACTTTCCTTCACCAGCTCTACGGTAAAATGCACTGAATGCAAAATAAAATGCACAACAGCTCAGTCTACCTCAACGCGAACTTGAAGTGCACGTTTCGCAGTCCATCCCAACCCAGAATCCACAAACGTCAAAGTTGTCCTTAAGTTTGGAGAAAAACAGTACTGCCAGTTTCCTTACCTAACACTTGTACCCAATCTCATGTTAACTGAAAACCAACAACAAAAACCCACAGTCTTAGCAGAATCGTAGGTGTGACCGATGGATAGCAGTTTTCAAGGGTTTTAAAAATCCAGCAATGGTGACAAAAAAAAAAACAACTGAGAATTGAAAAAAATTAAATGCAAATTTTCAAACTTGTTATTTACATTAAGAAGAGATGTCCCTTTTGTTACACACACACATTTTAGTTATCATGTTTTAAAAAGGAAATGCAGCTGCAAGAAATTATAAAATCAAATGCAAATTATGAAACAGAAAATCAGCAAAAGGCATAACAAATACATCAGGTTTATAAAACAAAAATGGGTTTATTAGGAAATGAATTAAATTATTTTATAACATATTGTCTATTTAGCACAAGATTTGTAGATTCCAAATAAAGGCTTTCCCAACAACTAAGTAAAAACACCTCTGTATTAAAAAGCAATACCCTTCCTTCAAAAGAATAAAAAAGTAAAAAAAAAATGGAAAGAAGAAGGAAATAAATTTTTTTTAACTTGGAAGCTCTTTGGTATATACAGATATCTATTTCAAACTTTGCTGCTTCTGGAAATGATTCATGGCACAGTATTATTCTTATAGAACTTCCTTAGGTTTACTGTAGTTGTTGTTTTCTTAGCTCGTGCTTATGGGAGCCTAGAACATCAGGGAGGCTGATGGAGTGGCCTTGGTGACCAAGACCAGCTTCACTTTGGTGCCTCTATTGCTAAGGGCTTTGTTCCTAACAGAATGAATGCTGCTCGCCACAGCTGAGAAAGTGGCAGAGCCATAACTGTCAGGGCAGGGTGGAGAGGCCAGCAGGAGAGAGCACTGCAAGCTGGCCAGGCCCCCAGTGCTCTCATCAGCAGGGTAATCCTGTTCCCCTCACTCTGCCAAAATGAAGGGGCTGTGCTCAGGCACAGAGACGCTAGCAAATGGCCTACCAGCCATTCCTGAAACATGGCACCCAGAGCACATCTCTGCACCCTGCTCATAGGTGTCATTTCCCTTCCAGGTAGAAGCAATTTGTGCAGACTCTGAGCACTTCCCAGGAGGCGGGAAGAAGACAAGCTAAGCACCCTCTGTTTTGAAGACAGGATGTCCCTTCGCAGCAGCTGGGGCAAGGCATTTCATTAGCCACACACCTCTGAGCTGCCCTCCGGAGAAAGCTACCTTTTTCAGAAATTTCAAAATATGAAATATCATTTCATCAGCCATTTTTTTCCAGATTTGTTGTCTATGCATCATATGCACATACTAAATGGCAGAAAATAGAAAAGACAATTAGAAAAAGAAAAACTAAAATAACGTATTGTGTAATTGCATGCACTTGCCCACCCTCAAGGCCATTTACATTGTCATTTTAGTCTAGTTTTTAGATTAACTATTTGGACGTTACCAATACCTACCTGTGTAGTGCACTAATTAGTACTCCACACACTAAATGAAAATAAATCTTGTAACATTTTCTGAGCATTTCTTTATTTAATGATACTTGGAATTGTGCATACAATACTGTTATTATTTGATTGTGAGGTGTCTCCTAAAAGTTCATATTTGACAACGCAGGAATGCTGAGACTCTCAACCCCACCAGCAAGTCAATCACCTGATAGAGATTAACTGGCAACTGAACACACGTAGCATGCAGCCGGAGATGTAGATTATTGGAAGTGTGCCTTCAGGGTTTATATTCTGTATCTGGTGAGGGGGTTTCTCCCTCTGCTTAGTGATGTGGTGCCTTGAGCTGCTTTCTTCCACCACTCTCTTCCACCATGATGATCAGCCTCACCTCAAGCCCCAAGGAATGGAGCCAGCCACCTATAGACTGAGACCTCTGAAACAGTGAGCCCCCATGTAAACTTTTCTTCCTAAAATTGTCTTGTTGGGTCTTCTAGTTATAGCAATGGAAAAGCTGACTAAAATAAATCGGTACCAAGAAGTGGGGTTGTTCCTGTAACTGATCTGACCATGTGTTGTAGGAGCTTTTAGAGATTATTGGAATTTGTGGGAGGACTTTTGGAAAGTTTGATAATGCAGGGTGAGAAAGCTTTAGCTTTTCATAGGTGGAGCTTAATGGAAAATTCTGGGGGAACTCAGAAGACCCAAATCCCTATAGGACAGTGCTAAGACAGGGCTCAAGAGGTTTCAGAGGAGGAGGAGGACACTGTTGGAAATGGACCTAGAGGATATTGATGTTATGTTCTGGCTAAGAAATTGTCTGCATTTTGCCCATGTCCAGAGACTTTCTCTGTGCCTGATTTTAAAGGTGATGCACTTCTTACTCTGGCAGAAGAAATTTCCAGGCAGTATAGTATTCAGGCAGTGGCATGGGTATTACTGGCAGCTTTTAGCCAAGTTTATGGTGATATTCAAGACCAGAAAGCAGATCAAGAATATTTGAAAAACCTGGACTTAAAAGATGGGAGCAAACTGGAACTAAGGAAGTGACTGTTACTAAAGACATCACCACCACTAAAGAAGTCCTAAAGACTTTGCCTAGAGACTTAAGAAAGATGTCTTAAGGGCACCTCAGGAATTGGCAAGACCACATTCATCTCAGGCTCAAGGGAGTAAAATTCCTTTGAGAAGAGACCAGTAGGGTTTGCACATGGGCTCCTAGAAAGGTTTTTCAAAATGCTCAGCCAGCCAGGCACTCAGAGACTGCTGCAGCCAGGGTCCCTGGAGCCTTGGCTACTGCTGGAGATGGCAGTCGGCCTTGTCAGCAACCACATGTTACTAGTTCCACAGGATTGCAGGACACTGGAGTTAGGAAGTCATTGAAACTTCCACTGAAATTGCAAAGGACAACCTGAGAGGCCAGGCAAACTGTCCAGGGTTGGAGTCCCCGTGGGCAGCCCCTGAAAGGGCAAGGAGATGTAAGGAGGAAGCTGAAGCTACAGTGGAGACCCCCGAAATTAAGAAATGCCAATATAGTGGAAAGTCTTCCTAGGAAAGTTACAGGACTTGAACGCAGATAAGTCAACAGAGATGCCACATGGGCTGCAACAAACAAGGACATAGAGGCAGAGTTATATAAGCCCTTTGGACAGAATACCATGATGCCATGTGCTCCAGATGCTAGACATGGAACTACAGGACTTGTTTGCCCAACCGGATATCAGTCTTGCTTTGGTCCCATACTTCATTCTGTGCCTGTATTTTTCTGAATGGAAAATGCACATATTTACTATGTGCCTTTATATATTGGACAAATGTAAGTTGATTGGATTTTTTATAGGTGCCTCACTGAGAGTTTACCTTGATTTTTAGAGGAGACTTTGTACTTTTGGGCAATCTTGGAACTGTTGAGACTATGGGAACTCTTGGAATTGGACTAAATGATTTTGCATCGTGAGATTGTCATGAGCTTTTGGAGGACCAGGGATGGAATGTTATGGTTTGACTGTGAGGTGTCCCTAAAAGTTCATGTATGACAATGCAGGAATGCTGAGGTGAAATGATCGGGTTATGAGAGCCTTAACCCAATCAGTGCGTTAATCTCCTGATATGGACTAACTGGCAACTGAACATAGGTAGGGTATGGCTGGAGAGGTGGGTCATCGGGGGTGTACCTTGGGGTATATATTTTGTATCTAGCGTGGAGTTTCTCTCTCTCCTTTGTGATGTGATGCCTTGAGCTGTTTCCCTCCACCATACTTTTCTCCATGGTGTTCAGCCTCACCTCAAGCCCTGAGGAATGGAGCTGTCCTTCCATGGACTAAGGCCTCTGAAACCATGAAATTGTAAGTTCCTATGATCTTTATTGAAAATGCTTTCTATGTTTTGGGTATGATGAATATACCCCCGTCACTAGCAGGGGTGGGCATGTAGTACAGGCCTAGCCCATCAGCGTACTCTGTCTTTACAGCTTGAAAGTGATTGGTTCAGTGAAAGGCATATGGCCCAAGATAGACCAATCAATCTCCAAGATTTGATGGGTGGGGAGGGAAGGACAGATAAAGAAAGAGTTAAAGGGTTTGGTTCCTCTTTGGAGACCACCAATCTGAAAGAATACACAGGCCTGGTTTCATTTTTTTTTCCCCCCACAGGCCTGGTTTCTAAAGGTTTTGTTTTGTTTTTTTTCCCGGTTTCAAAGAAACTGCCCCACAATAATGCCAATACAGAAGGCAGAAAGCAAAGCACAAGAGAAAGACTTAGCTCCATAACACCATTTAAGCTCCTGATGCTATCCCTGCTTGACCTTACGACATTATGAGAGTCAATAAAGTCATGTTTTCTTAAATTACTTTAGGTTTGATTTTCTTTAATGAAATTCCTGTTTAATACTAGGTGTGAACAAAATTTTTATTACTAAAAAGATCTCAAATTACAAAAATTGATGACCACTGCACTATAGCACTTTCATAATTTGCTTTCTTCTCTCTAAACTCTTCTCTTTCCTCCACTGCCACAAGGCCACTCTCCTTGTTCTTCCCTGAATGCTGTGACCACTCCTTCTTTGTCTCCTCAGTTACCCATCAAATGTGAATGCTCTGTGTTCCTGTTCTCAGCAGCATGTCTCTCTCTACATATTTCCCATCCAGTTTCACCTACCTTATGTCTACTATGCATGACAAGTTGGTCCTTAGCATCGATTCTACCCCTTCCAGAGAGCCCATCTACACTATAGAGATGGAAGGGTAAAACCTACAGCTTGTAGACTATCTTGCAACAAGGGTTCTGAATACATATTCCGTTCCAAAATCAGATGTGATCTAGCGACATATTTGGAAGACAGAAGTAAACAGGGACTATTTTCCTATTGTGTTGGTCATTGCTCTTGGCAAACAAGGATGTGGAAATGTTGGGGTTTTGGCAGCAGTGTCCCTGTGTGGAGTCATTGATGACATGATGTCTGGAGAGTTGTGACAGCCATGGTGGTAACAGCCTCTTGATCCCAAGATTGAAGTGACACTGTACATTCTCAAACTCTAGAGGTTTGGTGGCAGCCTCCTGGGACCATCCTCTTGGGACTAATTAGAAGATCTTGTTCTGAGGGTCATTTTGGGAAGACTACTTTCCAACCTTCTGAACGTTTTTACAATTCTTCTGTAAAAAGCTGGGAGTATTTGCCACCCAATTTCTTTAGGACTCCATTCTCTGATATTGATATCAAGATAAAATTTAAGTACTCTTACTTTCCATAAGGCCAAGATTTATGGGCCCACTAGCCTTGGCTCCTGCCAGTTTCCTCTATATGTTCAGACAATGAGAAGCCAGTCCTCCCCTGGCCTCTGTCAGTGGCACATGGTATCCTGTTACCCTGGACTCTCTCCCTCTAAATTCCCTAGTAAATGTCTCTGTAGCCTTCATGGATGCTACCAGAGTGATTAGCTGTCCATTAGCACAAAAGCTCATACCAAACACTTTCAGAATAATCATCTTCATTTATTATAATTTTTTTCATGCTTATCTTTCTACTATAATTAAAATTCATTGAGGGCATGGTAGTGGAATTTTGTTGGTTTCCCTTGAGCCTATTATAGTACACAAATTTTAAATGAACAGAATGGGAATTCAACCCTCCCTTAAATTATGAAATGTTGCTGAGTTTTAATTTCATTTCCTTTCAGTTCCATCTCCTGGGAGAGATGATAAGATCAGAAATAAAATGCTTCTACTTTGAGAAGACATTATATACACATGAAAACTTTATTAATGTCACTTCTTACATAGCTTCAAAGAAGCTTTCTACCACCAGACACAAGGAAACTCCACTGTGTCCCCAATTCACACAACCTGTCTTCTGCCTCATAGGCCATTCTGTCTTTTCAATCTCTCCCTCAAATGCATGGAGAGAAGACGGGCTATTTAACAAACTTTCTATTTTACTATAGTCAATGTTTCCTATTGTGTGTGCTTATGGAACTTAAAGATTTCTAAATCTGGTTTAAAATAAGGCTTCTCGCATTTGTTATTTGGGAGTAAGGTGATAGACACAGGCAGCTGTTAGTAAACTTAATAAAAAAGAAATTTAGTGCAACAATCAGACACAATTTTAGTAACACTATTCTTCCCAACTCCTGAAGAAAAATTAAAGTGCACTTCTTAGGTAAAAGTGCAAACCAGAAAGTATGAAGTAATGATGTTAGCAGGATTGCCTCACTCTGTGATGGTGTATTGTGAGTAAGAATTTTAACCCTGGTGTGCAAGCTCCTTCAGCAACTAAATAGAAGACAGCAGCCCTTATTGATCCTTAGACCTTATTAGAAGGGTGAAAATGCCAAATGCCACTCTAAATAAGAGTTGTAGGTAAGACATTCAAGCCTCAAAGACTTCAAGGAAGAAAACAGGTCTCTAAAGTGGGTTTCTGAGTCCTAGGGGGCCCAGGTCCAGTCAATACTTAAACTCCCATCCTCTGAGATGCACCAAGTGAATAACGCCACTTGGGTGCATCAGGTACAATTTCTAATACAGAATCTGTGTTTTTCCTGTCCCTCATGCCACTCTCAACAAGATCACTTGTATGTCAAAATGTCCCAACCTTTCTACAAAAAAAAAATAATAATAATTTCTGAGGTAGGCTAACTGCGTTTCCTAGTCCATGACTGATTGAAGGGGAACAGTGTGATTCAGTCCTTTGAAGCAGTTTCCATGATTCATCTCGTGACCATGCCTGAAACCTGCAGAATTTAACGTTAGCCCTTTTATCTGAGTTGGAAACACTGTTTAGAGACATCTGATTGCTGGTAAGTGCACAAGAACACATAAAGAAAAGAAAAACAAACAAACTAGGAAATTCTATTTGGCTGAAAAATACAGGGAACTTTAGAGCAAACATTAAGGCTACTTTCAATGGAAACAGATTAAAAAAAAAAAAAACACTATCCCTGGTGGGTTAAAAACATTAGTTATAAGGACATTTTCTCTCTTTCTATAAGTTGTGTGATCTCCAAAAATTGATTTACTCTATAGGTCTACCCTTCAACCCAACTCTGAAGCTAATCAGAATTACAAATTCTGACTCAAGACTGCCCACAGTCCTTCCCTGGAATTATATGCTAAAGGGGAAGGAACAGAAAGTACTTTCTCTTTCCTTTTGAAATGCTTAAAAAGCATCTGGAGTTACTAGCTGCAGTATTTTCTTGCCTTATAAACCTAACTGTAGTCCATGACAATGAGAAAAACACAGAGAAAAGCAGATGTAAGAGTGTGACTGGTCCCCTAAGGTGTCAGAGGCACAATAATTTCTCTAGCTCTTCCTCTGATCTAGTACTTTCCTTTCTTCCAGATATCCCTTCTTCCTCGGATAACTTAGGTTTCTGCCACTTACAACCGAAAGGATTCTAACTAATAAATTATTATCAAATTATGAATTTGATAATTCATATTATTATGAATTATCAAAACAAAAACTTAAAAATTTGTAAATTGCCCAAGTTACATATTTAATAATTGAAAAAGACAGAATACTTAGATCTTCATAGTTAAAGTCCAAAATATTTCCCACCATGCCACAGCTAGTTATCACCTTTAAAAGCATGCCTCAGAAGAAAGGAACATGGGAAAATGGCAGAGTAGAAAGCACCAAGTATCGTCTCCCTCACACACAAAATTTTACGGCACAGTCTGTCTGTTGCAACTATTTTGGGACTCTGGAGTCTAATGAAGGCTGGGAACTTCCCAGGGAAGGCCAGTAAATTTCAGTTCTTTGCACAGTAGCAGGTATACATCGCTGACTCCATCCCGTGGCAGGCACACACACAGCTTAAAGGAGCCAGAGTGGGTGAAGAAGCACACTATCCTCCAAATATTGGGAAACTGTGTTTGGTTTCTGACTGCTGCTTCTGATCACAAAGACGAAGACAAGAAGGCATTCAAAGAAACAGGAAAGTATGGCCCACTTGAAGGAAAAAAATCAACAGGAATTATACCTGAAAAAGACCTGTCAGCAAACCTAATAAACACTCTAAACTGTCTGAGAGATATTCAAAAAACTAAAGAAAGATGTAAAAAAAAGTCAAGAAAATGATGCATGAGGAAAATGGAAATATTCATAAAGAGAAAGAAAACCTAAAATGAAACAAAATAAATTCTAAAGCTAAAAACAATATTTTAAAGTGAAAAAATCCTTAGAGGAATTCAAAGGCGTATTGAAAAGACAGAAGAATGATTCAGAAAATTTGAAGATAGAAAACTGGAAATTGTCAAGTTTGAGGAACAAAAAGACAAAAGGTTGAAGAACAAGAAGACAAAAGACTGATGAACAGGACATAGGGTCCCACAGGATTCCATTTAGCACACCAACAGACTCATTGTGGGAATTCTAGAAGAGAGAGAGCAGAGAGAATATCAGATGAACTAATGGCTGAAAGCTTCCAAAATTTGATGAAAGACATGAATATGAATACAGTGCTCAACAAACTCCAAGCAATACAAACACAAATAAATCCACGATGAGACACATTATAATCAAACTTTCAAAAGTCAAAGGGAAAATCTTGAAAGCAGCAAGAGAGAACTGAGTCATCAACACAAAGGTTTTGTCAAAAATACCCATGGTTCCACTCACTTGGCATACTTAGAATAGTCAAAATCACGAAAATAGAAACTAGACTGGCAGTTGCCTGTTCCTGGGGGCAGAGAGAAATGGGTAGTTATGATTTACTGGGCATAAAGTTTCAATTTTATAAAATTAAGAGTTTTGGAGATAGGTGGTAGTGATGATTTCATCCTATGCACGTATTTAAAAACACTTAACTGTACACTTAAAAATTATAAAGATGTAAATCATATGACTGTGAATGTTATCACATTAACATATTATCACATTAGGGGAAAAAAGCATTCTGTCAAACAGAATGCAATATGGGTCATGGGGTTTTCAAATTGCATATTAAACTAGCAGAACACTGAAAGCATGATCCATAGAAGAAAATAAAAATAGATCAGATTTCATTAAAATTAAGACTTTTAAGATGGGCGTACTGGTGTATGCCTGTAATCCCAGCTATTCAAAATGCTGAGGCAGGAGGATCAGGAGGATCACATGATCAAAGTCAGCCTGGACAACTTAGCAAGAGAGTAACTTAGTGGTAGAAGACACCCAGGTTCAAACCCTAGCAACACACACACACACACACATACACACACACACACACACACACACACACACACATACACTTAAAATTGAGAACTGTTTATAAAAAAAGACAAAAAGAAACATTATGGTCAGGGGTACAGGACAGTGGTAGAGTGCTTACTTTGCCAAAATGAGACCATGAGTTCTATCACCAGCACTACAAAAGGAATAAAGAAGAATAAAATGCCACTAATAAAGCTAAAGCAAGCCACAGACTGGGAAAAGGTATTTGTTAATTTGGTATACATATTCCACATGTATATATATCATAATACATGAAGTACAAACCAATAAACAATTAAAGGATTTGAATAGTATTTCATGAAACAGTTTTCCAAAGTGGCAATAAATATATAAAAGATATTAAATATCTTTATTCATAGAGAAATAAAAAATCAAAACTGTAATGAGATCCCACTAAACATCTACTTTATTGACTAAAATTAAAAATGCTGACGACAACACAGATGCGCACAAATGCAGAAGAACTAGGTTTTCCACACATCACTGCTGGGAATAAAAATCCCTACACTGCTTTGCAATACCGTTAGGCAGCATTTACTAGAGCTAAATCATGTGTGCCTATGACCCAACAATTCTAGTTCTAGCTATAGCTATGAAAATTAAAATGAGTGGCTGTGTCTATCAAAAATTACAATAGACGGACTGGAGCAGTGGCCCAGCAGTTCCCACGCTTGCCTGGCATATGCAAGGACATAGATTCAAACCCCAGCACCATGTACACAACAAAGTATCAGAGCAAAGAAGCTACATGAAAAACTAAATAAAATTTGATTCTGTTTTTCAATCTCTTTCACTATCCCTCTCTCTTTTTAATAAAAAGTTACAATAGACATTTGTAATAACTGAAAAATAAAACATCCATCAAGAGTCAAGTGATATAGCTATACAGTGGAATACTCTAGCTACTGTTAAAAATAAAGAATAGACTATTATTTACCAAGGTCAAGAACAAAGACGAATCTCATAAGCATAATAACATAATGTTGAACATGAGAAACCAGATAGGATACATTCTATTTCTATAAAATGTAAGAACAGGCAAAACAAAGCTATCTTGACAGAAGTAAGGATGACAGTCATCTCTGAATGGAGGACAGGAGCAGAATTTAACTGGGAAGGAGCAAAAGGGAATTTTAAAAATATTGTTTTGGATCTTAGCTATAGTTACATATAGGTAAAAATTCACTGAGGTATATGTACTTTCTATGTGTTATATCTCATTTAAAGGAAAAATACCACACACATGTCCTAATTCCCCATGTTTTATCATTTTAAAGGTTATCCTCAACATGCAAGAACATAGGCAACCAAAGGGAATGGAACTGAAATCATTTTCAATAGAATGTGTGTGCAACACCGCTGTGAAGCCCAGACTTCTGCCTGATTAAAGTTGGGCAACACATAATTTACCCAATAAGTATTTCAGGGTTTTGTGTGGGGAGGGACAAGATGTGACAAACTGATGAGCAACATACTATTAAATCACATTTCTTGATTCACAAAATTACAGCAAGCTGAATTAACATGCTCCTTTAAAATCAACGGAAATATGTCATCTCATCCGGCTTTAGAAACCCCTTACAGGAATTATGTACTGTGCCGAACTCTGCCTTGAGAGTACTGTTATTGCATTACTATTTAATTTTATAAATATATCCACCTCTTCCAAAAGCACCCTCAAATAATTATATTTTCTCTTATTTTCAAATTACCTTAGAAAGCCCCATAAATGACAGAGCATTAATAAAACATAATGTACAACAGGATTATTGTTTCTGGCTAATCATTAAAGTACAATAAACATGACAAAAAGCATGTCTAGGCAAATATACACACTCACAAATACTATCCAATCTCTTTCCAAGGCTCCTGAATGCTGACCTTATCAACCCAATTAGACGGTTACCCATTTCCAAAGCAAAGTTGAAAACAGGAAACATATCATTAAGAGAAATGGGCAAAGGTTAGCTTCCTGGATAACTGTTCTTGCACAAAAAGTGTCTGAGTTTTGTCAATTTTTTTCTGAGAAGTGACAACTGCTACCAGAATAATCCGTTCTATGCTCTTTCGCTGATGTAATCTAGTGGCTATTGTTGGAAATAACACATAGAACTGGAAGGGATCTTGGGAATGTCTAGTTCATCTTCCTCATTCAAAGGGTGAGCAAACTGTGGGCCAGAGAGTTCTAATTACTTGCCTATTGTCAAATATTTGGGTCATGTCTAGCTGTTCTTGCAAATTTCATTTAGAATCAGTCTGGAAGCTATGCAGCCTAAAGGGAAATAAATACATATTTCACAAAGGAAATTTTAGTTTATAAATTGTGGGAAACCTGCCATTTGTAGTTCATTTCCACTGAAACAGTAGCATGGTGCTGACTTTACATCCTGATATGCAGAACAATTATAAATCTCAGAATAATGGGGATCTAAGCTAAAGCAGCAGCTCTGGAAATGGCAACAAAAGGTCACTTTTAAAATATGAGTAATGGAGGAAGGTGATTCCTGAACTCCCTAGCTCATGGCATGTCATGACAGTTGCTATGATTTGAATGTGAGGTGTCCCCCAAAAGTTCACATGTAATAATTTGGGAAGGTTGAGGTGAAATGATTGGGTTATAAAAGCGTTAACTCAATCAGTGAATTACTCTCCTTATAGAAATTAACTGGCAAATGTAGACGGATAGGGTGTGGCTAGAGGAGGGGGGTCATGGGGCCATGCCTTTGGAGCATATATGCTCTCTCAGGCGGCTAGTTTCTCTCTCTTCTCTGCTTCCCCATCTGACACCTTAAGCTCTTTGTACCTGGACCCATGCCTCTGCCATGATGTTCAGCCTCACCTCAAGCCCCAGGGAATGGAGCTGGCCTTCCATAGACTAAGACCTCTGAAACCAATAGCTATTAAATAAACTTTTCCTCCTAAAATTGTTCTCAGCAGGTTGTTCAGTTGCAGCAAAAAAACACTGACTAGAACTATAGTCTTTGATCTTATTTTCTAGCTGCATTCATTTTTCTGAATCATTCTCCTGAATAATTGGTGTTATCCTTCTAAACTATAGGTTTCATCATCCAGTACAACCCTCATTGCCTGTTTTCATCAGATTTTTCACCACTGTGACCAAAAGACCTGGCAAGAACAACATAGAGGAAGAAAAGTATAGTCAGGGCTTAGGGTTTCGGAGGTCTTGGTCCATAGATGGCCAACTCTATTGCTCTGAGCCAAAGATGAAGCAAAACATCAAGACAGAAAGATGTGGCAGAAGAAAGCTGCTCAGCACATGGCACCAAGAAGCAGAGGGAGAGCTCTGCTCACCAAGACAAAATATGTACCCTAAAGGCACACCCCTCCAGCCCACGAGCACCACCCAGTTAACCCATTCAAGTGGATTAATGCACTGATTAGTTTTAGGGTCTCGTTACTCAATCATTTCACCTCTAAACTTTCTTGCATGCTCTCACACACGACCTTTTGGAGAATACCTCATACCTAAACCATAACATTGCCTATCTTAATCGAGTTTCCTAGGAGCAGATGTAACACCGACATGCATGTGAAGGTCATTTATAACAGTTCCCAGGAAAAAAAATAGGAATAGGAAGTGAAAGAGGGAATGGGAGCAGAACTGGCAAGCATTCAAGGCGAAGGATAACTCTAACTCATTGTTGCAGGGCACTCTGGACACAGTGCTTTATTGCTACCCTGAGTGTGACATGCAGATTTCTGTGAGCTCAACCATATATTACTCCATGGTGAGATAAGGTGTTTACAGCTAAGTCACTAAGCCCACTATTTCGGCTGACATTTCTTTCATAGAACCATTTCTTTGTGAAGGAAGCAGTGTGTAAATTTAAATTTTGGCACAAGCTCATCTTGTCCTGGATCAAAGGAAAATTTTGCATGTTGGTTGCTTTGAATAACACTAGTATAGATCACACTTTAAAATTATCCTGATAAGGGGAGAGAAATATGAATATTTATATCCTATCATCATAAATTAGTGCTTAAGGACTGTGTTCTGAAGATATGGAATGAAAATTCCTAGATCTCCAGGCTTGGCAGGGTGGGGGTATCTGGCAGATATCCCCAAGAAGATACATATGCTAGCTGTTTGCTGGAAATAATACAATACAGGTGTACAAAAAAGGTAAAGGACTCCAAGGTGATACGGAAAGAGCACTGAGCTAGTATCACTCACTAAATTCTCTACAAAGAGCATGATTTGTATTGGAGCATGATTCCTTCCTACATCTGGTCTTTTTCTTTGCAGTTTTATCTTTAATTATGTTCTGTTTCATCCTGCCTCACTCTATACCTGTGGTTTTCAATTTTGCTTACACATGGAATCACCTGGAGATTTGAAGCCTACTGATGCCAGAGTTCCACACCCTTTTATCCTGATTTTATTGGTCTAGTAAGGCCTAGACATTAGGGATTTTACATTCTCCCTCAGGTAATTCTATTGTGCAGCTGAGCTTAAAAAACACTACTCTAAATTTTTATATTAAACTACTTGCAATTCCACAAGTTTGACATTCTTTTTATTTCCTTGGGTTAAAAATAAATGTCAATACTTCTTTTTCTTATTAACTTGAGTTTTTCTTACCTGGTACATTAGTCACTGCACTAAAATGCTTGAAAGATAGAATGAGAATACTTGTACTTCTTAGACAGTACAAGGGGGCAACAGTGTGGTGCCCAGGACTCTAAATTAGCAAAATCAACATAAATAAATGAAATCTGGTATCTGAGAGCATAGCCTTTAAAGATTTTATGTTACAAAGACAAAAATAGGCCTTGAGTATAACTGACTTAACTGTGTCTATAGATTAAATGTGTCATTACTGGTAGACTGGTCATATTAGAAGAGCCTAACTAGTAACCAAGGAGCCAGAATTTGTTATGATTCACTTGGTATTTTTGCCAAATGGAGCAGGAGACAGCATAAGAATTCTAATCACTAATGAGGTCTTCTCTATTGTAGGGCAGAGGATATTTACCAAGTCTTTCACATGGCTGAGACAACAGAGCTTCTCCTTTTGCCTTTGTTTAGACCTCATGATGACCAAATAACATGATGACTAATTTAGCTTCTTAGCAAGTGCATGCACTGAAAAGTAGATTCAAACGTTCTGATCACAACAAAAGAAAGAATTCCCACTGTAAAAGAATGAGTGGACCCAGGAGGAAATGGGCTAATCAGATAATGGGCATATTCTAACTGGTTTACCAGTTTTATTTCACATATTTAATTAATGTGGTAGATATTGATTTCACAAGCTGCAAATTCAGTTGTGCTAAAAAATAACTTTTCACCTTTTTAATTAGTATACTTAATCCTTATCTCAAATCCCATTCTTCCCTACACTAGTTATTCAGGTAATTTTCAGCCAAATCATAGCTTCCTCTGTCACGTGAGGACTTTCCAAGTGAACCCAAGGTTTCCTCCTACTTGACTCTCTCTGGATACTATCGAAGACTTTGGAAGTGACTGGTTGGCAAGGCTAACATGTTATATAACTTGAAGGCCACCAATCATGTATTGGGAAGTTTGCTTTACAGTAAACATTTGTTCGTGATAATGTCCACTGCTGATGAACAAATAAGTGGATTTTTCCTGTCAAAATGTAGGAATTAGAGAGGTTTCCCTGGGGTCTTTCAAAGGTAAGAATTACATAATTACAAAGTATAATCAATAGCATTTTTCCCAACTGTTCCCAGTTAAATCAGCCTTTGACTTTCCTCTGACCAAAAGCCTTCTTCTGGTTGAAGTTAGACATCCCCTCTACCTACTTCAATACTCCTGTGGGCATATAAAGAGTTGGATCCTGGTTATATATTGTGGCATAGAAAACCATCAAAATCATAATGGTTTGCAATAATTATTTTATTATATTCATAGCTCATGAATCAATCTTCGAGGACTTGGTTAAGTTACTCTACTTCCCTTGGGGTCATTTGGTGGTGAATGGACAGGTTTGAAGTCCAGATGGCTTCATTCATATACCTGTTGTCTTGGTGGGGATGAATGGGAGACTGGACTTACCTAGGCCCCTCTCTCTCCTCTCCAGGAGTCTCAGGTCCTCCCCAGGTAAGCTCATTAAGCAAAGAGGTCACACTTCTCTTACACAGTATCTGGCTTGCCCCTGAAGGAACATTCTAAGAGAGCCAAGCAAAAGTCACAAAGCCTCTTGTTAGCTAGCTCTTGAAGTCACAGATGCTCACTTCTGCGCATTCTCTTGGTCAAGTCAGTCACCAAGCTAGCCCACATTTAGTGGGAGGGGAAGTAGACTATCTCTCAAGGGGAAATAGGAAAGAGTTTTTGACTATTTTTAATCTTGATGGGAGATGGAAACAACACACTTTCTCTAAACCATTCTAGCGATCACAAGAAACTAAATAGTTCTGACAGTCTTGACTGAACATACCACTGCGTTTTGCTGTGCTGTACCATCATCCTCACTCAACTGGTATCACTGCCTCTCAGGATATGATGAAATGCTGGCAGGGTGGTGCTTTCCTAAGCATTATCTGGAAAGCAAGGCACAGGGTCTCACCACTCTAGAGCCCCAAATGAATTTGGGTCTTTTATTAATATGTCCTAAGGGCTCAACTTTGGAAACGGAGCAGGGCAGAGAACTTCTTTGGGGGGACCAAACCTGCATTTATTCCACATCACTCTTCTCTAGCTCTTCAGTTCTGCCTATGCCATGAATGGCTTCATCTTTACTCAGCAACCAGGACAATGAGTTTTCTTAAAAATCTCTCTCTCTCTCTCTCTCTCTCTCTCTGTGGTCTACTAAAAACTCCCTTCTGTGACACATGAAGTCTAAGATCTCTAAGAAAAGGCAAACAGAACTACAGGAAAAAGAAACTGCAAGAGAAAAAAAATCACCTCAATAATTGTGAAAAATCTTTCCTGTCACTTTTATGAATGGGGCTTCCAACTTGTACATTAGTCATTTGTGAGCTCATTTGTTTGATTCCTCTTCTGAAAGACTGGGGGCTGATTCGGTCTGGGAGCACTGATAAAACTGAATCAGGTAACTGAAAAACTGAGAACCTAACTCTCCACTTTGTGGAATTCTAGCAGGAACATACTTGGGCTCTACTAGTAAGGAAAACCTATTTTTTATTTAATGGTACATAACACTGTACTATGTATTGTACAGTACGTATATTACCTTGTTTAAAAATAATGAAAACCCTATGAGATGTCATATTATTATTTCCATTTTATAGATAGAAAAACTGAGGCGCACAGATTTCAGCAGCTTATAGAAGCTCATACAACGACAGAATTTAAACCTTGATAATCTAGATTTTGAGTTCATGCTCTAAACCACTGTGCTATTGACTCTTCAAGGTTTGTATTAAAATTGCAATAAGATATAATTCTATAGTTGCAATTTCTAACTGGCAAAATTATTTATAGATTAAAATTTTTATTACACTAAATTTAGGTTACAGTCATGCATATTGAGTAAGGTTGTATTTTAAATACTTACTTGCCAAAGTCACTTATAGCATATCTACTAGGAACTTTAAACAATCAATACCAATTATGAAAATTGAATATAGTTAAAGTAGGAAAAGTTTAATAATAGTAATTCTATAAAATGTAAAGAAATATAAAGAAAGGCAAATTAGTCAGAATCCTACACATTTTGCTTATCATTTGAATACAAACCTTAAAATACACTTTGAGGATATCAAAGTAGGTGAATATTTCTTGAAAATAACAAACGATGCATTGACTATTGTTTGCTTTTAATTGACATGAAGTACTCTCTGAAGTGGCTATGCTAAAAAGTTACTTACATTATATCCATGTTCCATCTGGTGACAGCCAGGGTTAATTTACCCAGTTATGGATTATAAAAACAAAGTATTAGACTTCAAGAGATTAGAGCTGTAATATCGAAGTTATAATGAATAGTGCACTCCAAATCTCAGCTGCTCAAATAAGTTAAATATGCATGCCAGACCCAAGAAAAGACCCAGTTGAAATCGGTCTTCACAAAAATAATGTGAGCCTTAATACAATGTTTCCTCACTCCAGATAGCCTTAGAAATATAAAAAAAAATGTTTATATTACAGTCATTTAACTGGAAGAAATATTTTTCTACTTTTTAAGTATACTTTGAACAGTTCTTTTGATGCTCTAAGAAAAATCATGGATAGGGAAAATCTACCCAGATACCAAAAGCTGAAAGTAGACTGGAATCAGAAGAAAAAAGGCTGAAATCTCCCAAAATGTGCATGCAGTTCCAGGAAGAAGACTGGGTTGTGGTTCTGTTTTTATTTTCCCACAAATCCTTTGTCACCAAAGCCATCTGGCACCTCTCAATCCCAAATTTAAGTATCATTACTACTTTACACACACAGCTTCTAACTTTGTTAAATTGATTTATTTCTAACGTTGCCACCTACGACCATAACTTTAAGATGGACATCTGTTATAATAATTTCCAATCAATCTTTGGACTATTTTTTTTACCCAGAAGCTAAAAACACACAAATATATAGAGATACACACACATACATGCATGTGCATTATCCATAAACACATCATTCCACCTATACACTTGAACGTTCAAAGTGTTCCTGGTCAATTACAATGACAAAATATGTTTCCACAGAAGTAATTTAAGATTTTAAATTGGGCAATTATGATTTGTATGAATAGGAATCATTATTAACTAAGATAAGTGGAGATTCTTAAAACACGATTTACATTTGGCAAATAAAAGTTTCCAAATTAAACTAAATAACTGGGTGTATGTTAAAAAAAATAGATAGAAATATTTGACACAATACATAGGATAGAAGTTCCATGAGGTCAGATACTTTGTTTTATTCACTCATGAAGCCTTAGCATTTAGGTGAGTACTTGCTACCTGCCTATAGTAGCATTTAAACACACATGCGCGCGCACGCACACACACACCTAGGAAAGGGGAAAAGAAGAGAGGAAGGTTGTCAGTTTGGCTGGTAAACTGTGCTTCTTCCATGAAGTGCTTTCACAAGATCAATGATTCTACTCCAAGAACTGAGAAAAAAACAAATTTTCCCCTGAAATACTTTTTAAAAATACAACTCATTCACTTCCGTCATAGAGAAGAGTGGTAAACTCGTGGGCTGGGGAGTCAGAATTGGGACTTAGTTCAAAACCCATCTCATCACATTGAACTGTAAAATTCCTGTGAAAGTTCCTTATCCTTCCTATGCCTCAATTTTCTCATGTATAAAAAGTTGGGGTAATTAATGAATAACCTTTATTATCTATTTGGAACTGTATTTTGACCCCCAGAAATTCACATATTGAAATTTTGACCTTCAATATGACTGTATTTGGAAACAGGGCTTTAGGAAGATAATTATACCTATATGAGGTTACAAGGGTGCATCCTTAATCCAATAGGACTGGTGTCCTGATTAAAAGAGGAAGAGATATAAGGAGGGTACTTTCAAAGAGGAAAGGCCATCTGAGGACACAGCGAGAAGGCAGCTGTTAATAAATCAGGAAGAGAAGGCTTCATCAGAAACCTACCTTGCTGACACCTTGACCTTGGACTTAAAGCTTCCTGAACTATGACATGTTTTATGACAGCTATAATAGATTAATATAGTATTTCACAGGAAGTATTTGGACTACAAAATAAGTGTAAGCTTATTGCCCAGCAAGAGGTAATGCCTACAAATAGCTAATATTTTAAATCCCTCAATCTTCTACCCACCTTCTTAGCAGAGTCTGGTCAGAATTATCTTTTCAAGGATGTCGGTATAGCAAATGGTCTAAGAAGAAAGAGAAGTAGAGTGTTTCCCCCTGGAACAGAGGGAAAGTTTGAATAGTGTATTAAGGATAATGCCTCCATCCAGGACAAAGGTTGACTGGCATCCCATTATAAAATATTCAGGTTCCCTAGGCTTGGAGTTTCTCAGCTGTGAAGCAAATCTGTGGGGTGTACAGTACCCATCATGGCTGCTCCCTTTGCCTCAGTAGAACTTTGGAACCAAGATAACTGATGCAAGCATAAATCTCGAATTGCCAGGAGTAACAAAGTCCACTATTTCTGACCCATCATCCGTTAAACTTTCCAAGCTGACATCTTAACTTACAAGTAAAACAAATCTTTCATGATTATTGATAATTATCAGTTCTATTATCTGTATCCCTGCTCTTTAGAAAATAAGAGCAAGAGGAAAGTAATTTTAAAATATAACCTTGTAGAATGCAACTACTTTTGAATTAAAATGTTTACTATTAGAGAAGCTATTAAAGACAAAATGTGTGTTCTCAAAACTAATCCTTCCAGCTGCATTCTCATACCCTTTATTCTATCCATTATCTCTTACCTCTGATCTCTCCAAAATTTCACTTTGCCCTACAACCATCTGTATATATTTTCCGTTCACAGCCAGACTTGTTTGAAGAGTCATATCCATCATCTGTCTTTATTTCCTCTCTGTTCCCTCACTGTTCCATCCACCTTAACACGGTTTCCCTCACCATCTCCACTCAACTGTTTTGGAAAGGTTAGCATGGCCTTCTTTTTGCCAGCAATGGCTTTTGTCATTCATTGCTCCTCTTATTGACCCTTCTATATCACTTACCATTGCTCTCCAGCTCTTTTGTCTTTAAACTCTTTGTTGTCTATAGTATCAAACCCTTCTGGATTTCCCCTACATTCTCACTATCTCTTGCCTGCTCATCATTCTCAGATCTGGAATTCAGAGCTTTAGTTTCTCAAGCATTGGTCCTATTACTCTTTTCTTCTTAATCCATTGTCTCTCCCTCAGTAGTCTCCTTTGTGTTCTGAAGTTCAATAATCATCAATCACAAAACAATCTCTAAAACACTTCTTTCGCCTGAAATCTAAACTCATTGAATCCAATTCAGCATCCCTTCCTGGATTTCTTAAAAGCATTTTAACTTAAATTTATATAAATCCAAGTTCTTTTATTTTTTATTTGTTTTTTTACATAATATTGAGATTCATTTTTACATAATTATAATCATAGAATATAATGTGCTATCAATCCCCAGTATTTCCCCTTTCCCTCCCCTCCTCTATCTTCTGTTCCCTCTTCCCCTCTACTCTACTATAAATCTTAATTTTTTATAATCTCTCCCCAAATAGACATTACCATTATATGTTCCTGCAGTTATAGATACATATATCATATATGATATATACATATAGACCATTCATGTAGTTCTGCAAACAACAAGATCAGTATACATCTCTCACTTTCTTTCCTCTTTTACTATAAAGGGCATTCATGGTGCCAATTCCCATCAATTTTCCTCCTAGACATCCTCCACACCTGCTTACTTATCTCCACACCTACTATACTAACATTATATCTCACCTAAATTTTATAATAACCCTGATTACTCTTTCTACATTCTTTCTTGACCTCTTAAGTTGATTCTCCACAGACTAGATTTATTTTTATAAGTTGGAAACCTTATCATTCATAATCATTTTTGTCTAACCTCTTAAAAACTTCACTGGTATTCTGTTACTCTTACAAATTCTCACTATGACCAATACGGCCCTCTGTGCTCTGGTTCCCATTTTCTATCACAGCCTCATTTCATGACTCTTGCCCAGACATTTGCATTACACTCACTCACATTGTCTGGTTTCATTTCCTCAAATGCTCAGTGTCCCTCAGTGCATGGTCCCTCACAGCTCAAGGTCACCTCCTAGAATGTATATTGTCCTCGCCCATCACTTTCCTACTCTGCCTACTCATCCTACAAATCTTAATTCAAACAGACATCACTTCCTCACAGAATATGATGCTGTCTTCTTTTCCTTAATATTTCTCTACTCTTATGGTACCCTATACCTTCCCTTTTTCATCTAAAATATAGTTTATACTTATAAACACACATGTATTTGCACCCCATAATTATGTTTAGTTGTTTGATCACATCTCCCTCTCCTCAAAAAGTCCCCTCCACAAAATCAATATCACATCTCCTTGTTAAAACAAGATATTTTGCAGAGACTAAGAAAGGTTATATAAAATCCTAGTAATAAGAATTAGGTATGACTAAATCCATCTACACAGAGCACAACAGTGTGTGGATGACTGGCAAATACGTATTCTGATAATAAGTATAGAAACTTTGTGTGTCATTTGAAAGGATCAATAAATTCTAATGCAGGAATTGACTACTTTGGTGGTCCCCAATGACCCATGCTTCCCAGTCGACACATCCTTCTGCAATCTTTCCCCCTTAAATCTGGGATGGTTTTGTTCTTTGCAATAACCAATAGAATGCTGCAAATGTGCATTGTACCACTTGTGGGTCTAAGAACTAACAAGAATTGGAAACTTTTACCTTTGCACTTGGGGCACCTGGAATTGCTCTCTCCGAAGTTCCATCACAAGAGAGGTCAAATGGAAAGACAGTGTGAAAAGGAAAAGGCCCAGAGATTACCCAGAGAAAGAAAAGACCAGTCATCCCAACATCCCACTGGACCTGGGCCCACCCCACTGCCAACTTGCCAGGTAAATAGAGTCATAAATGAGCCCCAGAAAGAACTAGTGAATAATTCTCCAGATTGAAGAATTATGAGACATGGTAGAACAGACTTCTTGTCCATTTTCTGTTGCTATAACAAAGTACTTGAAACTGGGGAATTTATAAAGGAAATGTTTATTTTGGCTGTTCTGGAGATCTAAGAACATGGTGCTGGCATTTTCTCACCTTCTGGTGAGGGCCTCATATTGCTCTATGCACAGCAGAGGCAAGGACATTCAGAAGAGATCACGTACTGCTAGAAGAAGACAGAGAAAGTAGAGGAACCTGCTCTTGTGATAACTGATTCTGTCAAGAGACAAAACTCAGTCCTGCCAGAAAGACATTCGCCCCCCTTCAATGAACAAATCACGTCTTAAAATCCCCACTATTTCCAACTCTGATACATTGGGGACCAAAATTTAATGAGCTTTGGAGGAGAAAAACTAAATTTAAACCATATCAAATGGTTGTTAATCAGCAATATATACTGGAAGATTTAATAACAGAATAATTATATAATAATTTTTAAAAATCCCCATATACGTTCACTGATGAATCCAGATTTTATTAATGTTTATAAGTCAATGTTGCCCTTTTCTGCAGAGAAGAAGAATCTAAACAATTGTAAAATTGGGAATTTTGAGACACCATAATAGAAATATGTAAGTACTCATAAATAATAAATATTCTGGCACTTATATACCATTCACTTCAGAATGCCTCTTTAATACCAATTCTTAGCCAGTATTGTTTTTTTAAATTTATGACATATTTGCCTTTGTAAATAAAACCCAAAAAATTTAATCATTACTTTCTATGAGGTCAACCTATTTATCTTTTTTAATAAAGTATTAATTATAAAGTATTATATTATATATATACTTTTTTATAAAGTATTTATATTTTTATAAAAATATTTGTCTGTCACAATGTTTTGAAAGTGGATCATTCAATTTGTTTGCAAAGTTTTCAGATTGATAAAGCTGTTTTGCAGCTAAGAATGAAAAGAAAAATATTTAGCCCTTGAGCTGAAGTTTTCAGAACTTTTCAGATGAGTTAAGGAGATTCAAGTATCATCATCCTTAATTTATAAATTATCTTCTGAGTTTTAGAGATGTCATTATTTGCCAAAGATGGATGGAGAAACTCATGTTATCAGACAGACCTCCTTCAACAAAAGACATAACAACTAAAATGTTCACACCCTGGATTCTGAACTACTCAATTCCATCAACAGTAAATTCCTGTACCATGAATTTCTTTGAACAACCACTTGAGTTTGCCTTTTAGAACTCTGATTTTAAGATAGTTGATCAAGTGGCAAGAGTCAACACTCAATTTTGAAGGAAGCAGCTGCAAGCATAGCAGTTATTCAGCAAGGTGTTATTAGAGAAATCTGGAATTCAGCCCAATCTAAATTTTGGCCGAATACATGGTCTTACATAGCTCTTCTTCATTTTAATAGCAGCTTATCCTCCTCCCAGAAGAAGCTCTTTCTGTTGAAGGGGGGTTTTCACTCAATTATATTAACTGTGTGAACAGTGATGACCACATAACACCCAGACTTTTGAAAGAACACATCAGAATTGTCAGGCCAACCAGAATTGTGGGAGGCTATGCTGGGCTATAATTCAGATTTTATGCTTGTTGTATATATTGCTTTTAATTAGCAATAAATTATAAAAGACCAAAATCTAACCAAAAAAAAAAGAAAATTCCCCAATGATTTTAAAGCAAAAATCTAAAATTTGGATTGAGAAACTTTAGAAAACTTATCAAGGCCATTACTCACATCCAAATATGTTTCTAACTATTTTGAAATAGTGGGGGATATGTTTATAAATTATTCAACAAAATTACTAGAATAGAGGTACTAAAATAAAAACAATCCCCTATTTCTGAATACAGCCGTCTGGATAAAAAGGGGATGATGTAATGTCCTTTGCAATGTAGAAATATATTCCAGTTTGTATTTTTCACTCCTTGAGAACTATTCACATCCTAAGTAGATAAATCATTCTAGAATTTTTTTTTTCTAGAAGAGATACTCAGACCATCAATGTTACTCTTTTTTGTTTTTGTTAAAACCAAAGTGTGGACCATTGATTTTAACTTAAGTTGATATTATACTTTCAGAAAAGGAGGAATTGAGCTTTCAATATTACAAAAGTATTACTTGGTCTTTGATTGTCGTGATGGTGGCTAAAGAGAAGAACTGTAGATTAAGATTAGAGAAAAAATACTAAGCAAAACAACTAGGCTGATATAAGGAAAGGTCACATTACTTATGTTTATATTTATAAAATCTTTTTTGAGGAATTTTCCAAAATCACTTGACAGGCAAAAGTGACTGAAGCTTGAAAAACTATGGAATGACCACCATCCATCAGATGGGTAGGTTTTTGTGTAGGCTCTGGAAGATTTCATTCTGGCATAAATAGGGGTTAAGGTTTGTTCTTTTCCTAGTTTCTCATTTCTCCTGTTCACATGCAGAATTCACTGATGATCTGAAAGTAAGTTTATTTTAGAGGAAAGTAAAGTTATGACCATATAGAAAAGGAAACAGGTATGTATAATGGGTAGTTTATGTAGGTGGAAATCAAGACTGTGTTTTTTTGTGTGTATATGCAGAAAAGACAGATGCATTCCCCCATGTTTTTACAATGATACCATGTTTTTCCTTGAGGAAACCACACTTGCCCATCTCAGACTATCATGGTCATGACTCTGCTGGTCACACTGACTGGTTCAGTGATAATTATGTGGCCTCTGTCAGTCTACTGAGGTTCAATCCTGAGACTTTTATTAAAGTTATTAGAACAGAGATGCTATCAATCTGTTAAGACTGCTGAAACAACAGGATATAAATTTTATGTCAAAGTATGTAAGTTTAGGTGACAATATTTTAGTAAGTACAGTCTGCTTGAAAGATGACAATAAAACAGAGAAAAATAGTGATATTTTTCTATCAACAGAGATATGGTTCTAATAATAGGGCCTGAGTCCGGACCTACCCCCTGGGATTTTTCAACTATTTGATCCATTTAAATTGGATTATGATCATTTGTAATCAGCATCTCCAGCAAAATCCATACTTTCAACAATACATAGTGGCATGTCAAAGTGACAAAGTAACTGAAATTTATATGAAAAATGAACGCTCATGGGACCACAGTCTCTCTTTCAAATGAGACGATAATAATCCTATATAATCATTCTTTGCTTGGCCACACTTAACCTCTCACAATGACCACAAGCCCTTCTGTCTTGAACACATACAATTTTGACAGCTCAGTCCTTCGAATCATGAGGACCAGTATGAAATCAACATCCCAATTCAACTGTGGAGATGAGATATTTGAAATAATCGCATAATATTTCAAGTGATAATGTGCCAAAAATGAGTTGCTTGGACAGCAAAGGTTGGAGACATCCAACCATGACTTGATATAGGGTGGACTGAGGAGGACTTCCCAATCAATTGCTTAATAAATTCCCTCTCTTCGTTCTTTTAACCCTGCTCAAGGCTAGTTTTTCACAAATAGGGTGTATAACCAACTGCTTCTAACTTTTAATCTAAAGAGCCACTATCACTTTTAGAGCTTCATGCACAAAGGCACAGTAGGATATGCAAATTCAAATTGCCTCGAGTAAAGGAGTTCTAAGCAATGCAATATAGGTTGGTAACGTTAAGATACAATGAAATACTCTGGGAAATGCTTTAAAATAGCAGCTGATATTAAGCAATACTCTGGTTATCATTGTCGTACTGTCCTCTTTTTTAAGAGAGAAGGACAGTGAGAGAGTGTGAGAGAGAGAGGGAGAGAGAATCTATTTTTTTATTGAGTTTTTCACATGGCTTTCATTGCTCTGATACTTAGTTGTGTACATGGGTGCTGAGGTTTGAACCTGTGTACTTGGCGCATGCTGGGCAAGCACTGTAACCGCTGAGCCACCACTCCAGCCCCTCGTACTATCCTCTTAAGACAATAATTTAGGGTGCAAGCAGGTTATACTAAGCCTTTTGAGTCAAGGAATAATCCTACTTTCTTGCAACTTTAAATCCTTTAAATCTCTAGTCGGTTCTTCTTGGATTACTAAAAGGATTAGCAATAATTTTCTTGGCACTGATATTTTGCTTTAGTTGCGCATGAAGGTACAAAATCCCAGTTCTATGCTTTAGTCTCATATGTTGGTGAATCCGGATTTGGAAACAAAATCATAGGTGTATTCTTGAAATGCCTCAGAGAGACATGACAGTCTCCAAACCACTGTCCTCCACTGCCTCCTTCCCATGAAAAAGGCTACAGGTGTTGTGTCAAGCAGGTTATGTCACAATGATCCCTGAAGCAATATTTCTAAGCAGTTTTATGGCAGTCAGTGTGATTAAAATTCTTCAGAACACATAAGGAAGCCTTACCCACACCCAGCCGATGGAACACAAAAGGTAAGTTGAAACCCACTCTGTGGTGCTTATCTATTTCAAGCTTCTCTTCAAAACATTAAAAAGTGTCAGATACTTTAATTTTTGGGTGAGCAAACCAAATAAGATTTTTGTCTTCTCAGTCTCCAAAGACTGGGCTGAAACATGAATTTTTATTTTTATTTATTTATTTATTTATTTTTGGTGTTAAGGATCAAACCCAGGGCCTCATGCATGTTAGGCAAGCACTCTACCACTGAGCCACAGGCCCAGCCCAAAACATGAACATTTAATGAAAAATTAGAAGTAAAAAATAGTGAACATGTGCAAATGCTGCAGCAGCCACACCACTAATAGAAAACATTGCTGAAAATTGGGGGTGGGGTGTTAGTACAACTGCTTCTTCATTAACACAAGGACAGGGTTTCTGGAACTCAACTGAAAGATCAGAACACACATAAGTACTTTGAAACAAAGCCTTGTGTGAATAACAACAGAGGTAGGAAAAAAATGTAAACTTGAACATATCAGCTGCAGCTGGGTGGTCTTAGAGGAGCAGAGCAGAAAGATGCTACATCTACACACAACATACACACACACCCCCCCAAGAGCACCTCGCACAGCTGTAATACACCACACCACAACTGTCATTTATCCCAGCATACATTCCTTAGCATCGACCATGTGATAAGCATTTTGCTAGGTAGCTGAGTTTCTATTTTTATTACCCTTCTAATGTTAAAACTAATATTTTTCCTAAAGTCATCACTGTCTAGGGGCCACCAAACCAAGGACATAGTTCTTAACACAGTGGTTCCCTGACTTAGGATTTCAGGGAATAGCATGATTTCAGAGAGCATTTACAGACTTATAGAGTGATACAGAACTACCAACTTTTCCTTTTGCAAATTAATGGCATTATGAAATAACTGCCATCTGCTCTATCATTTCCTTTATTTAACCAAAGGAGAAAACAAAATTTTTTTGGTACCAGGGACTTAACCCAGAGGCATTTTACCACTGAACTACATATTTCCCCAGCCTTTTTTATTTTTTATTTTGAGAGAAGGTTGCTAAGGAGGGCTTTGAATCTGCTATCCTCCTATCTCAGCCTCCCAATTGCTGGGATTACAGGTGTGTACCACCATGGTTGGCCCAAAGGAAATTTTAACAACATATAGTATGAAGGTCAAACTCACAGAATAAAAGGAATTTCCCAAAGAACAAATCTTACAGTCTTCCTGTACCATATGCATAGTGCTTATGTTGTGCTAGATATTAATATAAATGTTTTTCAATGTTAACTCATCTAATATTCTTAACACTATGATATAGGTACTTCTATTATGTTTAAAGGTGAGACAGAGAGATTAATAAAGTTGCAAGGTCACAAAGCTGTAATGGTGAGACTGGTCCTAAGCTAAGGTGTGACTTCAACCACACCCTTATATGACTTCGGCAAACCATGCTGCCTCTTCACATATTCACTTTACTTCTTAGAAACAGTTTTCTTCAGATAACATTCACATAACATTTGAACTGTACAATTTAATGATTTCTAGTATACTCAGAATGATATACTCATTACCACAATCAATTTAACATTCCAACCCCATAACCATTAGCAATTACTCCCTACTTGCCCCAAATCTCTCAGCCTTAGCCACTAATCAGCTTTCTATAAATTTGAACACTTGATATAAATGGAATTGTACAAAAGATGGTCTAATGTGACTTGCTTCTTTCACTAAACATAATATGTTCAAGGGTCATTCCATGTTGTAGCATATATCAATATTTTCATTTCTGAAGGATACTCTACTTTATGGATATACTGCATTTTTTAAAGAGAGAGGGACAGTGAGAGAGAAGGAGAGAATCAATTTTATTTAGTTTTTCATTGCTCCAACTCTTAGTTGTGTACATGGTGCTGGGTTTCGAACCCACGTCCTCACACATGCCAGTCAAAGGCCATAACCACTGAGTACTGCTCTAGCCCCTATACTACATTTTATATCACCTTGTTGGTTGATGGACTCTTAGGTTGCTTATACTTTTTGGTTGTTATGAATAATGTTACTATCAACACTTAAGTAAAAGTTCCTGTATAGACATATATTATCAATTATCTTGTCATAAAAATGTTAAGCACAGAGTTAACTTGGATCATATATTAACTCTGTGGTTAGCATTTTTTAGGGCCTATCAAACTCCAAAGAGTGCACCATCTTATATTCTTACCAGCAATTAATAAGTGTTTTAAATTCTTTTTTTAAGGAGTTGAATTGTTGTACAAACATAAATGCATATAAAGTAACAATATGATATGCATTTAATTATAATCCAGAGTTACCCCCACAATGCCCATACCACAGTCTCTTGATTCTTCTATATTTCCCCCAATAACAGTTATAAAAGTCCATATATATATATGGAATTTTCCAGAATTAAATGATTGCATAAGTAATATTTGGCTTCTCAGGGTGAGTAAAGACTATGTCACATTTTTTATTGTCTCCCTAGATCCCTCCCTATTTTCCCTCCCTTCTCTCCTCCCCTCTACCTCTCCACTCCCCTCCTTCCTCCCTTACATATCTAGAATTCCCCTAGATTAAATGTTGTTACACCTTTGGTAGGTCTAGTACAAGAGTTTGACTACTTTTCACCCAAGCCTGGGTTTTGTTCTAGCATTGGTGGTAATTCTTGTTGACATTTTTTCTTAGAATTCACCAGTGAAGTCTTCAGGTCCTGAGAATTTCTTTGGGGAAAGTTATTAAATTACTAATTCAATCTCTTTACCAGTTTCAAAACTTCAGTTTCTTATTAGGTCAATTTTGGTACTTAGAGTCCTAGGAATTTGTTCATTTCATTTAAGTTATGCAATTTTTTGACAAAACAATTGTTCCCTTCACATGAAGAACTTACATAAGTATTTATTATTTATTAATGATTTTTTTGGTGAGGTGCACAGGGATGGGGAGTAACCAGGGATTGATCCTAAGAGTATTTAAGCACTGAGATACCACATCCCCAGCCTTTTCTAGTGTCTTTATTTGTTTGTTTGATTGTTTGAGACAGGGTCTCATTAAGTTTTTTAGAGCCTCACTAAGTTGCTGAGGCTGCCTTCAAATCTGTAATCCTCCTGCCTCAGCCTCCCAAGCTACTGGGATTATAAGCAAGTGTCATCATTCCCAGCCATAAGCATTTCTTACGGAAGAAATCAGGTCTGCTAGCAACATAATCTCTTAAGTTTTGGTTGCCTAAGGATGGCTTTATTCTACCTTCATTTTAAAACATAGTCTTGTTGAGCATAAGAATCTTGATTGACTTTTTTTTCCATTCACCTCCAACAATATGTCTCCCCTGCCTTTTGGCTTCCATGTTTTTCATGAGCAGTCACGTGTTGAGCTTCCAGGGTGCTTTTGTTTATGATGCCTTTCATTCTTGCTGCTTTCTGGATTTTCCTTTGGACTTAGTCTTTCCACATTTTCACCACTGTGTGCCTGATACAGATGCCACAAGTTTATTCTACTTGGAATTTATGAGTTTCTTAGCTGTGTAAATGGGGAAATTTTCATCCATGATTTCTTCAAATATTTTTTTCTCCTCTATTCTCTTTATTTTCTGATATTCCAAATATGCATGTGTTGCTACATTTAATAGTGTTCAACCTTTTTTGGAGGATCTGTTCATATTTTCTTAATATTTTTGTCTCAGTTCTTTGGATTGTGTAATCTCTATCAGCATAACTTTGTTGATTCTTTCTAGTTCCTAAGTAAATCTCCTATTGAACCTCTATAGTGAACTTATTTTTAATTCTGATTTTCAACTCTAACATTTCTACTTGTTTCACTTTTGTAATCTCTATTCCTTTACTGGCATTCCTTATTTGAAGAGATATTGTCAGTTTTTAAACCATGGTGTCCTTCAATTATTTGAAAATATTTATAATAGTTGCTTTGGTGTCTTTGTTCCTCTTCCCTCATTCCCATCCCTTGTATAGGGGTCACACATTCCAGTTTCTATGCATGCCTTTTCATTCTTTGATGAAAATTCTCCTTGTTGAAAACAAATTATTTGTTCCATCAGGGCCGGATGCTGATTCCTACAACTTGGAACTTGTCATTGTTATTTTCTTGGTTTATTATTTAGCAACTTGGCCAGAATATTTCGGTGAGCTCTATTTCTCCTGCAATTTGCAACCTCTGATGTCATCGCTCAAAGGGCACAGCCTTCAGCATGTCCACAGTCACAAAGAGATGACAGTGGTTTTAGCACTGCTCTTTTTGACCACCTCTTCCGCTCACCTGTTAAGCTGTCTGTCTCAGTTGTCATCACTCTTGACTATTAACTTCGCTAATTACTGGCTGATTGATCTAATGTTTTCAATGATGCCTTGGAGTATAAATTGTTCCACTGTCTAATCCAATTAAATCTGGGCCCCTTCCAGGGACAGTATCTGAGTCTGGGCTTTAAGACTTATTATAGCCCCAGAAGGACTCTTGGCTGTCTCTTTCCCTGGTCATCTCTGTTAAATTTCTGCTGGCCTGTAGTTTACCGTTCTGCTACCATGGAGTTAGTAGTCCCTTGTTACTTACTTACAACAATGGTTTAGGCTTGAACTGCCTCACCTTCTGTTCCAAATTAAATCAGTTCATTTGGGGAGAAATATGAAATGTCCTGTACCTGCCTCTCTCCCCAAATGAACTGATTTTAGTCTCTGTGCCACCACTGTGGATTTGGGTGTAAGGACTTTTCTCAGGGTAATTCCTGCTTTATAAGCAGTAGGATTGCCAGGGCCAATACTCTCTGTTCGTCTGTCTCTCCTGGTGTGAACTTCTGTTCTGTATGCAGGTTGGGGTGATAGTGATTGGAACCAATTATCCTGAGTTTAAGCTTCTACCCTAAAATTTGGGAATGACAGGAGTACGGAAACCTGACATTTTGGTCCTTTTACTTAGAACATAGCTTCTACAACAGAATTAGGGATAGGAATCATACGTTGCTGTGGCCCCTCTCCTGGGGAGATATGTAGAAGTGGACTGGTGGGTTAGGAAAGAGGGTGCCCCATGTTTTGACTAGAACCAACCAGAATGTGGTTTCTTTTATTCTGAGCAAGAGAGTCAAAGACAGGGAATGGGTTGTAACTTAATTGCCATAAACTCTCACTTTGGAACACATATTTTGTAAATTTCTTTGAATTCATATTTCGCCACTTACTGTATGCCTTTAGGGCAATTTACAGTTTTAAATGGCTGGATTTTAAATAATTTAAATAATTTTCACCAGGTATGGTTTCATTAAGCTGGTCCACAAAGCTCTTCTACTGCTTTTTCAGAATTTGAATAAATTTCTTTTCCTTATTGTGCTATAGACTGACAAAAATGTTATAATGGTCCTATACTGGACCATAGACTGGGATATATGAATTAAAGCCTAGTAAATTCTACTACATTTTCCAGTGAAAGCCAGCTTTTTAAAAAGAACTCTAAATGAGGATTCTTACATTTTAGTATACACAAGAATCACAAGGAAATGTTTAAAAATTTAGAATATAATCTCCACATCCAGAAATTCTGATTTAAGAATTCTGGCATAGGTCCAGAGAAGATATATATACTTTTTAAGAGAGAAGGACAGAGAGAGAGAGAGAATCCATTTTTATTGAGTTTTTCACATGGCTTTTGTTGCTCTGACACTTAGTTGTGTATGTGGGTGCTGGGGTTTGAACCCATGTACTTGCGCATGCCAGCAAGCACTGTAACTGTGGAGCCACCACTCCAGCCCCAAGAAATTATATTTTTAAAGAGTACCCTAGCAGTATTTCTCAAAATTTAATGCACAAGTGAATCATCTAATCACCTGAGAATTTTTAAAATAAAATTTCTATTTTTTAGAAATTTGCAAAGAAAATACAGAACAGTCCCAAATACCTTCACTCAGCTTCCTCTGCCATCACCATCTGAATTTTTCTTTAGTGATGCTGCCAGTGCTAGAACAAGCACAAACCTTTAATGCAGACCATCCTTGGACAAAAGCATAGTTTACAAAAAGGTTTTAGGGATCATCTGATTTTACCTCATTGGGGGTTAAAAATTAATTTGTAGAAAGAATATCACTTTCCCTTTCTTTAGAAAAATAAAGATAATAACATACAATTTGTATTATTTTTACCAATAGCACATTTTCAGAATGTAAAAATCATACTCCATGCCAAAAGAAGCATGGGGAAATGAGGAAATTGGTCTCCTTTTGCTAGTTTCTTGTTCTAGGACTCCTCAAATAGCCATTCTGACAAGATGAAGCAAAAAAAAAAAAAAAAATATATATATATATATATATATGTACTCTAGAACACAGATTTAAAGGCAGGGTAATAAAACTAGATAGAAATATTTTTCTGCTTAAAAAGTAGTAACTAGTTTTTAATAAAAATGTATATAATAAATATCTCTCTCAATCAATTTACAATATGTCTACTGCTGAGAAGAAAGTGCTCCTGGAATTTTGTAGACCAAACCCCTTTGACTTTCATGTATTATATTTTCATGATTTATACTTCAGACTTGTTTATAAGTTGTAAATCAAATCTAAAGAAGCATCATATGTCTATCCCACTACAAAATTCAGAAGTGCGTGAGATTTTTATAAGCTGATATAATAATATCTTCTACTTCATTATGATAAGTTACAGGTATAATGAAACCTTTCAAAGTACTCCTCCCTCCCCATGAATCTCTAGTGACCATGCAGCTTCCTCCTGAGGCTATAGTTTTTCTTCTTTGGACTTTAAGCCAAAATGACAGCCTGGCTCCCTCCCCTCAGCTCTCCTCCTAAACTCACATACTCTGAACATTAACATGGCAAAAACTACCAGGGGTTTTCTCATCTAGTTCAGCCTTTTTGGTTCATAGGAGATAAAACTGAAACCCAGAGAGGCAAGTGATCTCCAGCAAAGTCAGACAGCTGTAAGTCTTCAATCCACTGCGAGTCTTATCGTATCATATCATCACCTACTCTCCAGCAGGTTTTAGACTTTGAGGGAGGATGCCTCCTATGTTACCGTAGAATATTTCAACACAACCAAAAATTAAAAAAATACAAAACAAACTACCGGTCTTAGTCTTATTAAACTTTGACAGTTTATTATAATTCTCATTGCTTTCAAGGAACAAAATCATCTATCTCCACACAAATATGGCTAACTTACTTTTCACCATATTTTTATCAGTATATTATAGTTATATATAATTGTAGGATACATCATTAATTATTCATACCTGTGCATATGGTAACTATATGGTTTTGCCAACATTATTCTCCAGTATTTTCCCTTTCCCTCTCCTCCTTCTTTACCCTTGTCCCCTTTCCTCTACTGATCCCTTTTCAATTTTCATCCATTGCCCCTCCTCTGCCTTCATTTTCCTTTTTCCTTTCTAGCTTCCACATATGAGAGTAAACATACAACTCTTGACTTTCAGGGTTAGGGTTATTTTGCTTAACATAATGGCCTCAAGTTCCATTGATTTTTTTTTAAATGACACAATTTTACTCTTCTTTATGGCTGAGCAATCCATTGTAATGGCATTTATCCATTGATGGACACCTAGCCTGGTTCCATAGTTTGGCCATTGTAAATTGTGCTGTAAACATGGGTATGCATGTATTACTATAGCATGATGACTTTAATTCTTTAGGATAGATACCAAGGAATAGTATAGCTGAGTCATACAACAATCCTATTCCTTGTCTTTTGAGGAGCCTCCATACTGATTTCCATAGTGGTGCAACTAATGTACAACCCCATCAACACGGTAAAAGTATTCCTTTTTCTCCACATCTTTTCCAGCATTTATTATTGCTTGTATTCTTGATGACTGCCATTCTGACTGGAGTGAAATGAAATCTCAGGGTATTTTTTTTTATTTCCTTAATTCCTAATTGTGTTGAATATTTTTTCATATATTTGGTCAAATTTTTATTTTTATTAGTTTGACATAGTCTTACACATTAGAGGGAACTGTTGTTACATACTCATGCATACATGGATGTTGACATGGTGTGATAGTAATCCTAGACCAGGATGTACCCTCCTTCATCCATTCCCTGAGCTCCTGTCTCCTCTGTAATCCCACCATACTATAGTTTGAAATGAACATATACATGTATAATAATTGTTGACATTTCTGAGTTTCTCTGACTTCCTGTGTATAGCTAGGCTTCTAATGGGAGTTGAGTATTCCCTGTTGTATTACTATCCCACTTATCCTTCCCTCCTTTTCTTGCCTCCCTCCCTTCACCTCCCACCTTCATAGGTATGACTCCCCCAGCTTATGTGAATTTTCAACTACAGTGAGTTTATTACTTAAGTTCACCTGACTATCACCTTGTTGCAGGTTTTATACTAGCTTCCACATATGTCTCTGAGTTTGGGATATTTCATTCAGCATAATTTTTTCCATTTCCATCCATTTGGCTGTAAAAGCCATAATATTGATCTAATAGCAGAGTAGAACTCCATTGTATATATATATATATATATCACAATTTTTTAAACCATTCATCCAGCAAGGGGCATCTGGGTTGGTTCCATAGTTTAGCTATTGTAAATTGAGTTGCTATAAACATTGATGTAGCTGTGTCTCAGTAATATGCCAATTCTAGTTCTTTTGGGAAAATACCCAGGAGTTAATAGCTGGGTTTTCTGAGGAGTCTCCAAACTGCTTTCCAGAGCGGCTGTACCACTTTGCACTCCCACCAGCATTGTGTTAGTGTTCCTTTCTCCCCACAACTCCTCCAGCATCTGTTATTGTTCACATTCTTCATCTTTACCACTCTGACTGGAGTGAGATGCATTTCTCTGATTGCTAGTAATGTAGAACATTTTCTCATATATTTATTGGCTTTCTGTATTTCCTCTGTTGAGAAGTTTCTGTTTAGTTCCCTAGCTCATTTATTGATTGGATTATTTGTGGTTTTGATGTTTAGTTTTTTGAGTTCTTTGTATATTCTGGGTATTAGCCCTCTGTCAGAGGCATAGCAGGCAAAGATTTTCTCCCATTCTGTAGATTCTCTCTTGATTCTCTTGACTAAATCTTTAGCTGAGTGGAAGCTTTTCCATTTAATGGCATCTCACTCATTGATTCTTGAGTTTAATTCTTGAGCTATGGAAATCTTATTGAGGAAGGACGTGCCTACACCAATGTTGTGGAGTGTTAATCCTATTTTTTCTTCTAGCAATTGTATACTTGCTGGTTTGATTTCTAATTCTTTGATCCATTTAAATTTTATTTTTGTAGAGGGTGAGAGATAGGGATCTAATTTCAGTTGCCTGCATATGGCTGATCAGTTAATCCAGCACTGTTTGCTGAACACACTGTTTTTCCTTCATGTTATATTTTTGCTCCCTTTGTCAAATATCAGATGGTTAAAGACTTGTGGATTTGTCTCAGTATCTTCTATTCTGTTCCACTGGTCTTCATGTCTGTTTTGATACCAATACCATGCTGTTTTTGTTACTATAGCCCTATAATATAATTTCAGGTCAGGTATTGTGATACCTCCTGCCTCCTCTTTCTTGCTTAGTAATGTTTTGAGTATTCTGAGTTTCCTGTTATTCCAAATGAAATTGAAAATTGGCTTTTCTATATCCATGAAGAATGTCATTGGTATCTTGATGGGGATTGCATTGAATCTGTACAGGGCTTTCGGCAGAATGACCATCTTAATTATATTGATTCTGCCTAACCAAGAATGTGAAATGTTTTTCCATCTTCTCAAATCTTCTTCAATTTCTTTTTTTAATGTTCAATAGTTTCAATTGTAGAGGTCCTTTGTAGCCTTTGTTGAATTAACGCCCAAGTATTGTATTCTTTTTGAGGTTATTGTGAATGGGATAGATTTCTGGATTTCCTCTTCAGCAGAATTGGTGCTGGAGTATAGGAAAGATACTGCTTTATAAGTGTTGGTCTTGTAACCAGCCACTTTGCTAGGTTCATTTATAAGCTCTAGAAGTCTTCTGATAGAAATTTTTGGGTCTGCCATGTATAGGATCAAGTCATCCACAAATAAAGATAGCTTTGGTCAAATAATTGTCAAAAGTAATTCAAATGGAAAAGGTTAATCTTTTCATCAAGTGGTGCTGGAGCAGCTCATATGAATATTCATGGGCAAAATGAACTAAGCTTCTATTCACACTTCACAATTACACAAAAGAAATTAAATTAAAATGGGTAGTAGATTTCTATGGACAAAGTAAAATTATAAAACTTGCTAAATAGTGGAAATTTTTTCAATACTTAGTGCTTGGTGAAGAGTTCTTACAATGAGAAAAAAAGTATAAATTATAACACAAAAAATCAACAAAGTTGACTTCATCAAAATACTTCCTTTTGTTTTATGAATGACCCTTCTACTAAGGTAAAAAGACAAGCTATAACTGAGAAAATATTTGTAAACCAAATATTAGACACAGAGCTCATTTCTACAATAAAAACCACATAAAGAAAAACCTTTCAAACCTTAACAGTAATTAAACAAACAACCCAATTAGAAAATGTCAAAAGACAAAGACTTTTCACTGAAGAAGATATCTGTATGGCAAATAGACAAATGAAAAGATGCACTACCTCCCTTACTATGACAGGTGAATGAGGGCTCCTTTCAAACATCCTCTTCTAATCCCCAGAATCAGTAAATATGTTACCTTATACAGCAAAGGAGAACTAAGGTTGCAAATGAGTTTAAGTTACCCGTCAGCTAACTTTAAAATAGTGCATCTAATTATATTGTTATATTGTGTGCATATACAATGTGTGAAAATATGTACAACAATAATACAACAATTAAAAATGTGGAGGAAAAATCCAGTGCAAATACCCTAAGTTATCCACGTGGGTCCAGTTAACCACAAAGGTCTTTAAAAGTGGAATACCAATGCAGAAGAAATCAGAATGTTGGGGTATGTAAAGGAACTTAAACTAAAGGTGCTGGGTTTGAAGACAGAAGAAGGGGAGCCATGAGCCAAGGAATATGGACAGCCTTTGGGAGCTGGAAAAGACAAAGAAATGGGTTTCTCCTTAGAATCTGAAGAAAGGAATATACTGAACCAACACTTTGATATCACAGCCCAGTGAGAACACTATTAAACTTCTGACTCACAGAACTGTAAGATACTAAACTATTTTGCTTTAAGTCACATAAAACAATAGTCATTTGTTACATCAGTAGAAAACTAGTACAGTATCCATTAAAGAAATGCAAATAAAAACTATAACAAGATACCAGTGGGCACAGATTAAAATAGCTAAAATAAGCCAGGTATGGGGCACATGCCTGTAATCTCAGCAAATCAGGAATCTGAGACCAGAGATTTGCAAATTCAAGGACAGTTTTAGCAACTTAGTGAGGCTCTTAGCGACCTAATGAGACCCTGTCTCAAATAAAAACTTAAAAAAAAAAAAAAGACTAGGGGCTTAGCTCAGTGGTATAGAGACCCTGGGTTGTTAAATCCCCAGGTCCCCAGTACCAAAAAATAAAAATAAAATGGAAAACAATGATAACACCAAATGTTTGCAAAGATGAAGAAAAACAGGATTTCTCATACACTGTTAATGGAACTTAAAATGATATAGTAACTCTGGAAAATAATTTGGAATTTTGTATTAAAGCCAAACAAACATACAGGCAGGCAGAGTATAAAACTCAGTGGCAGAATGTTTGCCTACCATGTTTAAGGCCCTGGGTTTGATCTTCAGTACCACAAAACAAACAAGCAACCAAAACTAAACATGTATTTATCATATGACCAATAATTCACTCTAGAGTGCTTACTCCAGAGGAAAAGAAATTTATGTCTGCACAAAAACCTGTTCACAATTGTTCCTAGCAGCTTTATTTGTAACCACAAAAAAAAATTAAAAAAAAAAACCCAAAAGACCAAAATGTTCAATAGGTAGGTAAATGATTCAAACATTTTTACATCTGCACCATGGAATTTACTCAGTAAAAGAAATGAACTATTGATACATAAAACAACTTAGAGGACTGGGAAAATAAAAACAGACCACACAGGAGGAGATTTGCATAATGATGTAACTGTTATAAATCTTGATTGACAGGGTGATTATACAAATCTACACATGTGATAAATGACAAAGAACTATATGCACATACTGGTCCAATATCAAACATCAAACTTTGACATTATACTATAGTTAGGAAAGATGTAATCATTGGGGAAAACTGGGTAAAAGGTACACAGGACATCTCTGTACTACATTCCTGAGAACCTTAAATTAATATCAAACAAAAAGTTGGGGGAAAATAAACAATTTTAAAGAGCCCTGAAGGTCCTAGTGTACCCCTCCCTCCCTAATATAATTTCCCTGCTTCGCTATGTTCCTTCACATAAGCATCCTAATCACGGGTGTTCAGGATTTCCATTCTCTTTAATTCTTTTATTCCCTGTGAATACATTCTTTAAAAACACAGAATATTGTTCTGCATGTTCTAAAACTTTATATAAATGGTCCCCTATAATATTAAGAGTTCTACAAGTTGTATTTGTTTTGGTTGAGCCTAACTCTCTGTTGAAATCTATTCATCATAATACTTTTCCTGGATTTGATGCATTTCATCTGCTGTCCTTTTGTCTACTGCCTGAATATAACATTTTTTATTTATTGATGGAAACAATATCCCAGTATTATGCTCTTAATAACAAAATAAACATCTTTGTGCCCATCTCCTGGCAAATGCATACCAGCACATTTCTAGAATATATGTTTATCAGTGGAATTCCTTCCTTGAGATAGGCACATTTTTAACTTTACTAAATAACTTCAAACTGTTGCCCCAATTTGGTATTTGTTGTACCAATTTATTCTTTACTTCATTACCAGCATGTGATACTTTCAAACTTTACTTTTTACCAAACTGAGGGGTATGAAATAGAATTTTTATTTATTGATTTGTATTTACCCAATAACTACTACAGAAAACATAGGTATTTATCAGTCTTTCTTATTTCCTTTTTTTATGAATTGTTTGGTCATTTATCATTTCTATCACTTATCTTTCTGTTGGGTAGGAGTTTTAAATATTTATTTGTACGACTCCTTCATATAAAACATATACTCATTTCTGGTGGTTATATGTTATTGATTCTTCTTATAGTCTGAAGCTTATATTTTTAATATTTTTGGTGTCATTTGTTTTACATTAATTTTCTTCATTATTTTTTCTTTAGAGTTGGTGTTAATGTCTTATGATATCCTTCTTTAGCCAGTGACCATAAGATATTCTACACATTATCTTTTCCTCTAAAAATGTAAATTCTTTAATTTTTGTTTTACCTTTAAATCTATATTCTGCCTGGGATTTAATTGATATACATTGTGAGGAATTGATCTTTTTATTTTATTCATCTAATGTGGATAATTATGACTCCTAGCGCCATTCATTTTAAACTTTCCACACAAATTTGTAATTCCTCCTCACACACATGGGCTGGTTTCTGAACCTGGTATATTTTTCTGTTGCCATTCCCGTGTCTAATGTCTTAATCACCATACCTTTATGGTAGTTCTTGCTGTGGCAGGGCTAACCTTGCCAACTTCTTAAAAATTATATTATTTATTCCTACACTCTAGAATCATCTTGTCAGATTCCTTAAAATATTTTTGTTTTCATGTAACAGTTAAAATATGTTAAAAATAAAAGATGCTTAAAATAAACAAGCAAAAACACCCCACATGAGTTTTCATTGGAATGTATAAATTAATGTAGGAAGATCTGAAATCATTATGGTATTTACCATACTTGACATGTGGAGTCTCTCTCCATTTAATTGATCTCCTTGGAGTCTTACCTAAAATTTTTGTGACTTTACCTGCAAAAGGACTTCCACAGCTTTTGTTAGATTTATTACTATGTGCTTCTAGTTTTTGCCAATAACAAAAACTAGATACTATCTTTTTTTTTTAAAGAAAGGGGGACATGAGATAAAAAGAATCAATTTTTATTGAGTTTTCATATGGCTTTTGTTGCTCCAAAACTTCGTTGCGTCCTTGGTGCTGGGGTTTGAACTCGTGTACTCGTGCATGCCTGGCAAGCCACGGCTCCAGCCCCCATAGTATCTCTTTTAAACTCATCTTTCTGTTTTTGTTTTAGTTGCTTGTTTTTTGCTAAATATACAAAAGGTGTTTTACTTAATATCCACCAGTTCCCCTGACCTTTTTGTTATATATAATAGTCTTTCTGTAAAGTCTATTTATTATCTTTAATTAATGACAACTTTGTCCCTCTTTCCCTATCCTTCTGCCTTTTACTTCTTTGCTTTATTTACATCACTGGCTATGACAACCAGTTACATATAAATAGCTAGGAGTCATTCTATTGTTCCAGAGGTAAAAACATCATTTCTAATATATTACCACTACATGTAATATTTCCAGTCTTTTATATTTTTTTCCTTGCTCAAATATGCTGCATGGTGTACTATTTATAAGTTTTTTCAGAGAACCAGGTTTTGTGGTTTCTGTTTTTATTGACATATTGTGCATTTATTATCTTTATTACACATTTTATTTGCTCTTTTTTCTAAATTCTTATATTAGATGTTGATTTTATTGAATTTCATTCTGTCTTTTCTGATCTAGCTTTTAAGGCTAAAACTTTCAATCTTCCACTTTTGTTACTTTCTGTAAGTTTTTATATATATTTTATTGATTAATGTTAACATTAGGTTTTAAATATTTTCTAATTTTTATTATGTTTTTGGGTTAAATCATAAGTTGTTTAAAAGTGGGTTTATTAATTTTCAAATACATTTTGGATTTTTGTTTTGGGTTTGGTTTTTGTTTTGTTTTTGTTTTTGTTTTTGTTTTTGTTTTTTTTGCTTAAATTAGTTTAATTCCATTTTAGTCAGCTATTGTTTTCTAGAACGCCTGTTAAAAGTTCGTTGAGCTCTCTCAATCTTATATTTTCTTTTTTTTTTTTTTCTGGTACTGGGGTGCTTTACCACTGAACTCCATCTCAGCTGTTTTTATTTATTTATTTTTTTTGAGACATGATTTCTATTAAGTTGCTGAGGCTACCCTTGAACTTGTGATCCTCCTGCCTCAGCCTTCCAACAAGCACCACTATGCCCAGCCCCCTCTGATATTTTCTTTTTCCTCAGTGCCTTCTGTTTGTTTTTTCAAATTACATTACATTTCACTATTTCTTTTCAACCATGTCTAATTTCTTGTCAACCTACAATAAATTTTTAATTTCAATTAATGCACTTCACTTATAGAATTCCTGCTCATGTTTTCACAAATCTTGATTTCTCTTATATTTATAAGCCATTTGTTACATCTCATGTTTCATATTCTCATGTAATAGCTTCATCATTTGAAGGTATTAGATGCTGATCCTGCTCTTTGTTGTTTTGCTTTCATGGGAGATGTTTCTCTCAGGTTTCATAATTTGAGACTGTGAGTTAATCTTTCCTAAGTATTTGTCAGGAGAATCTTACAACACTTCACTTAATGGAACCTACCTCTAAGAGATGCACAAATGGTTCTGACAGGTGTCTCCAGGTTCTTAGCAACCTGGGATCTTTTGGGTTAATGTAATTTTTCCATAATACGTAAGTAGTACAAATTAAAATCTCAAACCCTAAAGAGGTGCAAATGTACATTGATAATGTCTTTGGAAGAGACTGTTTTCTAAGACTTTCTCATATCTTTTGTGCTGATGGTGGATTTTTTCCAGCCTTTTTATTCATAAATCACAATTTTGTACTAATGATCTCTGTTCCAATCCACAGTTTCAGTTTTCAATATTGTATCTCCACATTTTTGTTAAAACCACGTTCATTATTAGTGAGATTAATAACATCCTCCAAAGGGCAGCCACAGCATCAGCTTAAATGTTTATCCCTGAGGTTTTCCATCTCTATGTTTTGACCCATGATTATAGCTGTATTTTCTTTCTGTATCAGATATGCATGAAAGAGATTGCTTTTATTATTCTAAGTGTTTTAATAGAGATAGTATTAGGACTATTAATGATATTTCTAGAAGTACAAGTAAAAAGTAATTTGTTTCCCTACTGAACATATATCACATTTGGCAAGATGAATCCTATAACTTAGAAATTATGAAACTTTTTAAATTGAGAATTTTATTATCCAAAACTTATATTTTATCTCTGTGTCTCAGTTTCATAAAAACAAATGGAAAAAATATGAAGTCTATAGATTGCTCAGAGCTCAAATTAGAAACCACACTGCACTTCACATGGATCCAAATGAATTCTTCAGTTTTATGGACTCACTCAGAAGGGTTTCCAATCAACTGCTTTTACAATTCCTTCCAGATTACACACGCAAAGGTGAATTCCCACATAAGTTTTCTCTGCTTATTACTGACAAATTCCAATGACTTTCTTCTTTGTTGCCATTTTTAATACACTTTTCTAAATGTCTACTATGTTCTACATACTGGGAATTTCCAAAAAAACAAAACAAACACTTGGACTCACAGAGTTTAGATGGTAGTAGAAGGAAAGGCATAAAAATAATAGACAAGCTAATAAATATATATTTAGGTTGGACCATATGAAATGACCACTATTCAGCTCTTCCTGATCCAACAACTGGAAATTTCATATGATTCAACTAAGTAGAATGGGACAGGTGGTAATAATCGCTATGAGGGTCAAGATGGCAGGGTGAGAGGAAGAGACAGGGTCTGTGTACGTGTGATATTTCATATAGCATGGCCAAAAAAGGCTCTGTTGTAAAGTGCCATTGAAAGAAGGACGGGAGTAAAGAGGGGAAGTGAGTAATGTGGACATCTGGAGGAAGAACATCCCAATCAGAGGGAAATATAGGTGGAAAGGCTCTGAGGAAGAAATATCTGGATCATATTCAAGGAACAGCTAGGAAAGCAGAAGGACCCGAATGGAGTGAGTGAGAAAAAGAATTCAAGAAAAACAAATAGGACAGACAGGCCCAGGAATGCCATATTGGCAATGGTAAGAAAGTTCAGTCACAGCCTAGAGAGATGAGAAGTCCTTGGGCAGAGGAGTGAAAAAGCATGACAATTTTTAATGGTATGAGAGCCAACATCCATGGGGCAGAATGGACATAGGACCTTAGTTGTTTTTTCCTGGTGGTGAGACCATAGTAACTTCAACTCTGGTGATAGCAAAGGAAATAATATGAGGAGACACTGAGACTTCTTCAATGATATTTCTGATCTTTCTTTTTTAAAAGTATATTTGTCTCATAAATGTCATATCCCCAAATTAATGTATTTTCAAATTCCCATTTTTTTTAAAGAGAGGAGGGCAGTGAGAGAGAGAGAGGAGACAGAATCAAATTTTATTGAGTTGTTCACATGGCTTTTGTTGCTCTGACACTTAGTTGTGTACGTGGGTGCTGGGGTTTGAATCCGTGTACTTGCACATGCTGGGCAAGCGCTGTAACTGCCGAGTCACCCCTCCCTCCAGCCCCAAATCCCCATTTCTTGACCTTTGTTGATCCTGGTATCAAAATCACTTTGCCTGCCTGTTTCTGATTCCAACAAGAAATATCTAGATCTTCCTAAATTTAGTACTTACAAACTCAGTATCTGCATGTCCCACAGCCTGACATATGTACATTGCCACTTTTGTCCCTAATCACCCTCAAGACAACAGCAGCATACCTGATCAAGGAGCAGCAGGCATTCACCTTGCAAGGAGCACCACCAAAGAATGAACCTGTGACCCCCGGCTGCCACAAAGGTGCCTCTTTCAGTCTCTTCCCAAAGACTGTGTAAAATGACAGTGGGTGGGCTGGAGTCACAAAGGGAAAGAGTCATTCATGGCCTCCTGCCATGCAAGGTGGCTCTTCTAAAGAACACAACTCCTATCTGATCCCTGCAGCTGGGCCCCTTCCTCAAAAGTTTCTGCACTTTGCAACTTCCCAGAGAGGAAGTTGTCTAAGGGAGTTACAACCCTTTTGGGAGAAGCTGACCACAGCTTAATGGCATATATATGCAACTTCTGCAACTTTTGGTCCTCTTTCCCTCTCATACTCACACATTTGGGTCAAAATAATAAGTAACTAGTGCAGCAGGGTCCACACCAAGTCATCATCAGGTAACAGAGACTCAGCTGTCTCTTTCTCAGTGCAGTGGGCCAATCAAGAATAAAACACCAAAATGTTTCTAGATCGTAGCTGTTCCAAAGAGAACAAGAACTCATATCAAAATCACGTACCAATGTATCGTGTGCTTAAAAAAAAAAAAAGAAAAGGAAACCAACCCTGTAGTTTAGTCTGCATTCAATATGCAAACAGGCTAAAGAGAAGATATGACATTAAAATGTCACTGAAATTACTATTCAGCTATAACAACTCACACATTTTAGATTTAACAGCACAGTGCCTACATAAGGTTATACAAAATAAGACTTAAATGAATATTCAAAACCTATTTTTCTGAAAAGGCAGTTTTCAAAGATATAACTAGGCATACCTTTTCCTGGGAAAAAAAATTCATTTGCCCTATACAATAGAGTGAGAAAACAGAAATCAAAATGTATTCACCACATTTGTCTCTTCTATACTTAAAAATAAAGCAGACGCCACACATCCTGATACTCCAGAAAATTAAGCAGGATCTGAAGTTATGTTTAAGGACTAAGGCTAAAAATAACAGCCCTAGTTCAGGGAGCTATTACACGCATTTTTATCATGCCAGATAGGGTAAATGAAGTTTAAAATGGCTACTAAAATGTCCACTGATGAGGCCATCTCTTCAATTTCATTGTGGAAATTTTTCTTCTGCCAAAATTTCAAAGTTTTTTAAACTGACACCACTAAACTGGGGCAGTGGCAGAGGGGGAGTATCAAAGCTATCTTTTCTGTAGACACTGAGGCTACTATCTGAAACATTGATTCTGTTGAAAACTGGAGTCCATGTTAAGAGTTCTTTGGAGCATGGATATGTTTTCACTTATAAATTATCATTCATTTTTCCAAAGACTGCAAATATTACGACAGTAACTACACTGAAGCAAAAATACTTCAATCAAGATGATCGCAGCACATAAATGCATGCTCTATTTATGTGTCTTAATTCCTAACCAATGAGGATACAGATCTCTAGAGGCAGCTAGGAGATGTCACCAACCAGGAAACAGCCTGAATTCAGCTTCCCTCAAAGAAGTATGGACTTGAATAGAAGTTTTGCCATGGCCCCAGGCATTCTTTATCTCTTAACTTTGATTATTTTAAAATATTTAAATTGGATGGTACATTAGTCAGCTTTGCATCACTAACAAAATCCTGACACAGGCTACTTACGAAATAGAAGAGTTTTATTTAGATCACAGTTTATGAGGTTCAAACTCCAAGATTGTGCAGCCCCATTTTTCTAGGCTTTGGGGAGGGCAGTCAATGGCAGGAATCCATATAGGAGCAAGAAATCACATCTATACAGGAGCAGAGAAAAGGAGGACAGAAGAGGCCAGGTTCGCTCCTTTTCTAACAATCTTCTTGCAAGAACTAAGGGGTCATGTGAGAAGTACCACAGGGTTACATTCAAAACTCCAACCACCTAATACCCACCATGAACTAAGGCCCTCCTACTGGGCCACACTCCCAAAGGACCCAGCACCTCCCAGCAGCACCACTCTGCAGACCCTCACAATGGACCTTTCGGGAACACAAGCCATAGTCACACTGTAGCAGTTGACTATCAAAGCTAAAATTGTAAGGGAGATGGGTCGAGAAAATAATATCAGCATATCTTTTTAAGAAAGAAATGTTTTAAAGAAAGAAATATTTCCCACCTAAAAGCAAAATACTTCCTTTTAAAGAAAGTTCCACTCCAATTTGCACAAACAATACTCACAATTTAGGGCTCACTGTCACCATTTTCTGTCAAACCTCAGCTTCAGACTTGCTCCAGTTCTTTCAGTTCCAAGCTTTCTAAAGATGTTTCATTTCTCAAGTTCTACTGAAAGAGGAGAGCCTTTCAAATGCATGATAAAATGAGAGTCATTTGACTTTGGGAAGAGTTGAAAGATACTAAAAAAATATAGTAGTAGCAACAGCAGGGGTATGGACTGCTAACGAAACATACAGAAATGGAGAATGCTACAGCATTCAGCCTTTTAAGAATTCACTCCTGTAGAAGGAGTGGAGGATTGGGACAAAAGCTCAGAGAATGGGAACAATGAGAAGAAAAGTCCTCTGCAAAATTCCTTTGGCTTATTTTTTCCCTTTCATGGATCCCTTCCATCTGTGAGTTCAGAATAGTGCTTATACCCTGCCTAGACTCAATTTTCCATTACATGCTACATTTCAAAGTCGACCTATAGGAGCAGTGTGCGCAGACTACAGTGGGTTTTGATTCCTAACAGTTGGGATTCGACTAGATGGGTGGGCAGACCAGGCCCCGTTTTGGTGACTGCGTACATTGGTGGATGAAGTCAACGTTTTGAAAGGCGAACAGTCACCGGACTGTGAAGGAACAACTCACCAGCAAATGGGTCACTAGGAGTTTGTACAGCAACAAAAAGACCAAAGGACATTAGTACTCAAAGCCAATTCATTGAAACGAATCAGATGGCACAAAGTTAACCAGAAAACGTCAGCGGTTCTGCTGATGGCAGTTACTCTGCAGATACCAGCCTTTTAATTTTTAATCTTGGCTCCTACAACACAGGCTCTTTGCACCTTGCCCTGGAGGTTCTGAGTAAACGCATTTTATTTTTAGATGTTTTTCTCTCCTGACATAGGGTTCCACAAATATGAAAGAACATATCACCCCCAGGCATGCTCAGGGTTGTTGCTACTCTTCTCTTACTCTGTAGTGTCCTGGAAGCATTTGAAATAACAATAGGCCCAGAAATGTTTTCCTGCAGAGCCGGCCACTTTCCTTAGCTGGCTGTAAAACCAGCACACTAAAAGAATTGAGCTTGCCTTGGAACATTAGGTTATCCCTTTTTGATAAATTGAAAGGTGTTTCAGACTTGAAAGGTTATCTCAATTTTACAGTGAAGAGCTATGCTATGAGAAAGGGGGGGAAAATCCCAGGTGGTGTTTTTACTGAAAACACTATTATTATCATTCCAACTAAAGAATCGATTGTGAGGAGAAAAAGCACAGCCATCTTAATTAATATTATTCACTATCTTTACAAATCCTCAGACAACCCCAGATACCTGAGAGGCCTGGAATTAGCACTGAAGCCAAGGACATCAAATAAAAAGAGAGATAAATGCCTTGATGGCTTCCAAAATTCCATAATTCACAATGAGTTTGTCAATACTTTAGAAACTACAGGCATCACATAACCTGCAATAATGGAACAGAGTGAAGAATCTGATTCAATGATAAATTACCCACAGAACTATGTAATATGGTTAACTGTTAACAAAGTCTTCAGCATATTATACCCTAAGAATGTTTCTTGTTTCTGAAAAGAATCATTTATCAATCTTGATGCTTAGAAGGTAATATGTTATACGTATCATTTCTTTGTACACCTCTCTAAAATTAGTTTAGTTAGGGATGATAAGCAAAAGGTACTGTGCCATTTCCAAGAAGAAGATATTATATTTCTCATAGGAGAGTCACTGGCACATAGAAGACTAACAGATAGTTGTTGTTGGATTATGATCCCTTGATGGTGCAGAAGCCACAGTTCAGCAGAAGTGCTAACATTATTTTGAGAGGAAAGAAAAAAATTTTCCCAGCATGCTTTCAGGATACCACTTAAGATGCCAAAGTCATGCTCTTTCACACACATGCCAGCATCCCAGCCCCCAGAGAGCACAACTAGAAATTTACTGTTCCATGGATATTCAGACAAAGCTGCCATCTGGTCTAGACCCTGCCTGCAGTCACATGAGATGCTATTGATTCCACTATGCTGAAAGAAAGTGACTTCAAGAGCATATCTGCTGCCAGAAACCACTTATCCTGATGCCTAATCCAATGTGTCTTCCATTAAAACAAAATTAATAGCAAATAATTACAGTTGGCCCTCTGTATAATCTTGTAGCAATAATTTGGGGCTTCAAAATCATCTAGGCAAACCACGTAGAAAATCATGTAGAATGCTTAATATCATAAACTGTGTCACCATGATATTAGATGTATAGTGGGCCCTATGTATTCTTCGGTTCTACATCTGCAAACTCAAACTTTACTCTAGATAATATATATATATATACATATACATATTTTTTTTTTCAGTACTGGGGATTGAACCCAGGGGAGCTTTACCACTGAACTACATCCACAGTCCTTTTTATTGTTTATTTTGAGATAGGGTCTAACTAATTTGCTTAGGGCCTTGCTAAATTGCTGAGACTCGCCTGGAACTTACAGTCCTCCTGCCTCAGTCTTCTGAGTAGCTATAGTTATAGGCAGGTACCACCATGCCCTGCTGGACCAAAAAAAAATATTTTTCAAATTGCATCTGCACTGAACATTTTCTCCTGGTCATTATTCCCTAAAGAATACACTATAACATCAATTTCTTTAGCAGTTACATTGTATTAGGTATTGTATGTTATCTAGAGGTAACATAAAGGGTGCAGAAAGAATATACACAAGTTATATGCAAGTACTATGCCATTGTACATAATGTACTTGACCAGACAGAGATTTTAGTATTCAAAGGAATCCTAGATCCAAAGTCTTGTGGACACAAGGGATGACTATAATGTGATTTAGCTAACAATAAATTGAGTGATCTTGGAAAAGTTATTTAAATTTTATTATGCCTCAGGTTCCTAACGTGTGAAGTGAGAATATTAATGGCATCTATATTAAATGGCCATTGTAAAGACTAAATGAGAAAATGTACATTAAGCATGTAGTGCAGTACCTGGAATATAGTAAATGACCAATTAGTATATAGTTATTGATAAGAGCAAGAATGTTTATAAGCAGACAATATCCCGCTCACAGAAAATGTACTGAAAATGCCTGTGTGGTGGTTTCAACATTTTCAAAAGAGGACTGAGCCTCCAATTTATACTTTATTTCCCAGCTCAAAAATGTCACATTCACCCTTTCTCCCTTCTGCAAGCTTAGTGACGATCTCTCCATATCAGATGATGAGGATAAATGTCACCACAACAGGTAGGATTAGAAAGAGTATATATATTTCAACTAACTCACTGGAACATCTCAGAATTTACAACTCATCTATCCTTTATATGTCATGATAACTATCCATGACTTATTTTCCATTGCCTGAAAAACTTTCCAGTATCTCAAGACATTGGTCTTTGGACTCAATAAGAAGGAGGTGTGAATCCTCACTCCTCTGCTTCCTATGGACTGCTCAAATCATTTCTTCTCAACAAGCCTCCATTTCTTTATAATCTGATATAATTATACCATGGGATAGTGTTGTAAAGAGCACATAATAGATGTTCACAATTAATTGCTCCTTCTCAACCTCCTCCTTCCCATCAACTACTCAAGAATAAGCTGGATTTGGACCATGATTCATTCCTGAATTCAGCAAATACCCTATGCAACATATTTTCCAATATAACCTCAGCAAGTGATTCCTTAATCATTGCTTCTGAACCTCTTTCTCAATGTGTCATTTTGAATTATAATCCTTATGTATAACAATCTAATCATCTCTCTGGACACATTCATTGTCAAAGAGCAAGCTCACAATTTCAGGATTGACTTGGAATCTTAGAATTTAATTTCAGTAAATGAAAGGTCAGGTCTTCAATGCAGTTTTCTAGATATAGCTTATAGGCAATCTCCAGAAAGTTAGCATTGCCAGGCTCCAGGGTCCATCTAGATTCCCTTCTCCCCAGTAATCCCCTCTATTCCACACAGCTACCAGGGCTCGGTCTACATGGAACTTTCCTAAATCATATCGTCACCACATCCCAAGACATCATTTGAAACATTATCACCATTACTTTTATAGTTAATTTTTTTTAACTATCACCCCATCAAAGATTTGAAAATCTCCAAAAGTTTATTTAAAACCACTTTTTTAAAGATTAAGACACAAAAGAATCAGAATCTGTTTTATTTTACAAAAGCATAATCTGTGATCTTATTGAAAGTATGACATCAATAGCCATAAACTCATGTGTCCCCCAGCTACCCGGACATGTGTTCACCATTAAAATCTTAGGAATGCTTTAGAACAAAAAAGTGTCAAATGACTATATTGCTGCACAGAAGAAGCCTGAAAAACTCTCTGGTCAACACACTGGAAAGCATAAAGGAAATTCAGTTAGTTCTTCCCTCAAGAAGTAATAATACTAACTTCACCAAGAGGATTTATAAAGCAATGTATTCTACATACGTGAACTGACATAGTAGAGAGGAAACAGAATTGAAGAAGAAACAGCAGGCAGGTACCTAAAGAAATAAACCCACACTTTGACAGAGGCAGG